>JACXGM010008089.1:0-29520 GCA_016801145.1 Umbra pygmaea
ATGAAAAAAATATATAAGAACTTTACTGGCACATTTCTTTTATTGGAGCATTTGAAAAAGGAATGACTGCCGAAGTGTATTTGCACCATACTGAATAAATTATTTTGTGTGCTTGAATGTACCCTGTACTTGGCCCCTGAATGTAACATGTGGCCCCTTAATGGCCCCTGTTACAGAAAAATCCTAGAACCGCCACTGTGTGTGGGGTTGCTTCTCAGCCAAGGGAGTGGGCTCACTCACAATTTTGCCTTAGAACACATCCATGAATAAAGAATGGTACTGTAAATAGATGGTTATTATACAGCTTAACAGGATCTTCGTTGAAATGATGGTTTCAGGAGTCAGGTTGTGTGTACATCATAGAATATTTAATAAAGTAACATCTTGTCTGGAACATGGACATCTCAGGACAAGGAACCAGAAGCCCCGAATAACAATTAAAGTTGGCTTATATAGCCTTAGCATTGTTGTTCATATCCCTTCTAGAAGAAGACCCTTATCTCCTCAGACCCATGACTGTCTCACATGAGCATCAACAGCAGGTCACCTTAACTTATGTCTAGCATCTTATCAAATGGTCTTGGTAGTTGTTATTCTCAAATAACGTAGTAACTCTTATCTGTCTAGTGTCCTGTCAGTAATAGGTCCTATTAGTCTGAATGGCATCCACCTGTATTAGATTTGTGATGGTATTACAATCGATCATATCAGGCCAGCTGACAGTCTTGCCTGGGCCCGGGACAAGATATTCTTAGATGGGCCCCCCTGCGCCAGATCTCTCCTTTTACTTTGCTCTTCCTCTCCTCTGAGAAAGGCGTTCGTTTTGCCATCACACATACGAGGTTCACTCTATCAGAGTCGGTCATTCTAGTTGGCCATAATGCAGGATCGCTGAAATTAAGTGTGTGATCAGTCTCTGATCCATCCTGATCAGACTCCCCGAGTCCGACAGGGCAGCCGGCCCGTCCCGCATCACTGTGACTCCCTCTCTCTTCTCATTCACCGATAGCCTGACTCTGTCCCTCAGTTGCGGGGCAGCGTGCCCCTCCCGCATCACTCTCTCTGTCACCTGACTGCAGCTGGATCTCACTCTTGTCTGTCTTATCCTCCCTGACGGAGCTACCAAACTCAAATGTTTCTGTCAAAGATAACGTGTTGTGTCAGGCTTTTATACAAGCTAATGGATGTTAACATTAGAGCTAGCGGTTACGTTACATGGCTCGTAAACGTTGGCTGCGCCGTTTCTTACCTTGTTCTACGTTGACTTTACTGGTTCCAGCTTCACCGTCACCACCTTTTTTTAAATATTTGTTTAGAAAATCTCTAAGGCCTCTTTTTTCTTCTTCTCTTCTTGTCTTTTCTTTCCTTTTCTGAGCACCGGACTTTTGCTGACCAGACATTTTGACCGTACTGAACTTTAAAACAAATGACAACATCAAATTTTGATCAGTGGCCAAACCATTTTTGTGTTGGGGTGGGTAGGTTCTTGACCACTATTTCGACGACAATTAGGAATAAAACAAATAAAAAGCTTTTATGTAACCCAAATATTACATATTTTATTCCACAAATAGGCCTATTTAAAATGAATTTTAATATTAATCCATAATTTAATGAAGGCCCAGTTTTGGGCCCCCCCCATCCTGGGCCCGGGACAACAGACCCGTTTGTCCCCCCCATCGGCGGGCGTGGATCATATAGTTATGAGCAGTCTAATATATAAGAGATCATATAAGCTATAAATCATAAGCTATCAGCTACAAGCTTATTCTGATGCAATAATTTAAGAACAGTACTATGATAGGCCTTCTGTCCTAAGTCACTCGCTTGGCCATGAATCTGTCCTCCTGTCTGCACTCAGACAGCCTAACAGGCCTTAGAATCCTCCAACAGGCCTCAAACCTTACGTGTATAGACTCTCATCTAGTAATACCATTCTAAACTGTTTAAATTGTATTTCAACATGATTGTATAGAATCTCATTCTCAACAGTACCAACACATCCTCGGAGAGCAACTTCCCCCAACCATCCAAGAACAGTTTGGTGATGACCAATGCCTTTTCCAGCATGATGAGCACCTTGCCATAAGGCAAAATGATAACTTGGAGAACAAAACACTAATATTTTGGGTCCATGGTCAGGTAACTCCCCAGACCTTAATCCCATTGAGAACTTGGGAACGATCCTCAAGAGGTGGGTGGAGAAATAAAAACCCACACCTATGGAGTAGAAACAGGAAACACTAGGCCAGTGGTATGGCTGTGAGGCAGAAGGCAGGTGCGAAATTCCATGGATTTATTAATAGAGGATGGAACAGAACCAAAACAGAGCTAACTCAGGCGGAGGCAAAAACAGAAAACAAAGTGCCTCAATTAAGAAAGCCTTAAAGATGGTGGAAAAAAGTAGAAGACAATTACCAAACACCCAGGTAAATAATAGGCAACTTATTACACAGCTCAAAACACACTGACAGGGAACAATGACCGAACAGGGAAGGAGGGAAACAGAGGGAGTTAAATGCATGTACTGATATACTCAACATGAACAGGGAAGGAGGGAAACAGAGGGAGTTAAATGCATGTACTGATATACTCAACATGAACAGGGAAGGAGGGAAACAGAGGGAGTTAAATGCATGTACTGATATACTCAACATGAACAGGGAAGGAGGGAAACAGAGGGAGTTAAATGCATGTACTGATATACTCAATATTCCTTTCACTCCATCTCCATAATGTTGACACTGAATTGATGACATTCTTCTTAATGTCAAATTACTAACATACTCCTGTTACAATGGTTTAAATGATAGTGTGTAGATTAAACCCTCAGCTGGTGTTCCAAGAATATTTAAACCATAAATATACTATCTTTTAGAACTTACAATAATGCAGATTTCTCCCCATTAATCATATGGGAAACCCTTGAAGCTTATCTGAGAGGCTGTATCATCACATTCCAGGCATTCAGAAAGAAACAAATAGAGGCAAAGTTAGAGGAAAAACAAATACCTTACTGAGGAGAATGAGGAGAATACAACTTGTTATCCAACTCTTGAGAAATCCACAAAACTGCTTCAGGGTATGATTAGAATCAGATGTTCTCAGCTATAATAGTAAAACTTAAAAAAAATGCTGAGTTTGGCAACAAACTAAATATTGGCCACACAGAGCGACAGAATAATACACAGGGTCAAATCTGTTTGAACGGTGAACCAGCGACATGTCGGCCAAGGCTCATTGATGCACGTGTGTAGTGAAGGCTTGCCCGTGTGGTCCAATCCAACAGATGAGCTACTGTAGCTCAAATTGCTAGAAGAGTTAATGATGTTCTAATAAAAAGGTGTCAGAACCACAGGGTGAGCATCCGGTTTGGCAAATTGACGGAAATGAGGAAGTGCTTTAGACCTGCATTCTATCTGAATTCCAGCTGGGGGCGATATGTCTGGTTGCAAAAGAGCTTGGTTTCTGTAATAGTCTATGAGAATGAGAGACACGTCTCACTTGATTTATTACCTCACTAAACATTTTCATAATGAGTATATGGTCTTAATCGCTAGATTTAAGCGTTCTGTAATTTATCATGATTTTCATTTTTTGAATTATGGTCTCCTTGATTTTAAAATTGGCAAAAAAATCAAAGGGGCGTTTAGGGTGTGGCTATGATGTTCGTTTGTAGGACAAGACACTCAAAGGAGTGGGCAGTTCAGTTTTTCCGGTAAGTAACGTTACATTTTGTTTTATATAGTCTTTTTATACTGTTTTTCATTAGCATCCCAAATAATATCAGTTAGCTAGTTAGATTACTCCTACCACTCGTCTAAAATCGTCACATCCGGAACCAAGATGTCTGCGCCCGTAAACGGCAAATTCGATTACCCAAATCAGCTCTTCACAAACCAATGGGTGACGTCACACATGGCTCCATTCAGTGATTATACAATCTATGGTTCAGAACACACAATGCATCGCAATTTTATGCATATGGGACTGTGTAGCCGCAGACAAGTCAGGGTGCCAATGCTAACCCCTCTCCACCGCAGAAAGCACCTACAATGAGCACATGAGAATCAGAACTCGACTACTGAGCAAGTGAAGAAAGTGACCTGAGGCCTCATTTATAAAACTTTGCGTCAGAAGTGGCGTACAGATGAAATATAGGACATGCGTACGCAAAGAAATATTCAGATTTATAAAACTGTGCGCTGGCACATCCTACGACGTTTTCCCTTTATAAGTTACAATCAACTCTAATACGTGTCACGCCCATAGTTGGCCATAAATAGTCAGTGAAACGCCCCCAAATTAAAATTAATTGATTGCGAAATCATGGCAAACACAGCGGAAAACCAAAAAAAAGCAACTTCACTCAATATGAAGTAGAAAATATTGTTGGCGAGGTGGAAAAGTTGTTCGAAGGGCACAGTGTGCCCATTACTAATGCCGAAAAGGCGTTGGAGTTGCAAAAGGTTGCAGACGCTGTGAATGCGGCAGCCTCAGAAAGCCAGGTCACTAAAGTAGTTTCTTCATTACGCATTGTGATGGCATGGCTTTTTGTAACCATCCATTTGATTGTTTCTGATAATCTTCAGATGTCAGTATTATTCTAATTGTAAATGGGTAATAGTTCTGCACAAATGGAATTTCTTGCACCTTTCAAAATGGTTAAGACATGCGTCATGATGGAACACTTTTAAAAATAAAACAAACTAAAAGCAAATGAACACTATGTTTCTGTAGCTGATTACGACATTTATACTATGAAAACAACTTTCCCCAATGGACAATAAAGACCATCTATCTATTATCTATTTATTATCTATAAATTAGTCAACCACTACCCTAATCTATGGATTTCACATGAGAAACATGTTTTTGTGCACATGGTACATTTGCTGGGAACCTTTTTCAGCTCATAAAACACAGGACCACCGCTTAAAATCTTTTAAGATAATTAAGAAAATAATAATTTATATTCATTTATAAACACTATATAAGTGAGGTGGCATGTAAACCCTAAATAATGTTTTGTACCTTGCAGTTTACACTGGAAAAATCAAGTGTAGATGGTTTGTTGATTTGGAATAGATTTAATGACACTTCGTCTACCGACATGCATAGATAGACAATACGTTTATGGTGATGGCACAAACTTCAGACGGTACAACAACTGTGCTCTTTCTCGTGGCACAGGACACGACTGGAAATACGCACAAGCACACACATACATTTATACAGTCTACTTACATGGCTCTAATGTGGCGAGGAACATGAACGTAGAGGGTCTATCTCAACACGTCTTGTAAACTACACGGAGGTCATATAATCATCAGTTTGAACATTATAATAATGAATCGCGCCTTCCTCTCATTCACCTGGCCTGATATAGGGACCGATTTAACAGCTGGATAGAATCTGATAATTTGGTGCAACCAGTCCCTACCAGTACCAGGTGAAGGAGAGGAAGGCGCTACACAGCACACAATTATAGAACCCATGGTACACACACAATACTCATATATTACATACAATAATTAAATCAACAGTACATAAGCACTGGTCCAATAACCAACTAAACATACTAATAACTAAACAATTCATGAGTCCATGGTCTCAGTACCTGATCACACCTGCCATCTGCTGGGCAGGATGTGACAGAATGGCACACATTCACATCTCTCAGTCTCTTCTAGTGTTACTGATCCGTTTTTATCCATGCACAACACACACATCTAGCTCTAGTATGAGAAATTTAAAATTGTTATTTTAAGGGTGAGGCAATTTGCAACGCTGGCGCAATTAGAAGTGAATGCTATTCGTACCCTGGTGCAATTAGAAGTTAATGCTATTCATACCCTGGTGCACACAGCAATGTGTTCTATTAATACCCCGTCTGGTACAAATATCAATGTATGCTATTCGTACCCTGGTGCAATTACAAGTGAATGCTATTTGCACCCCTGTGCATTTACCCTGGCACATTGATCACACAATGTAATAAAATAATAAATAAATAAAAAAACTGGGAAAAATGTAAACCTCTCAACATTTTTCCTTATGTCATCATAATGCTGTGCTAATGTTCTAATCACATATTTGTAACCATACTCCCAGGGGCCCAGCAGCAGCTCATCACTTATTTGTGACGGTTATACTTCTCAACAGGTTAAAGAAGCATTATAAAACCCACAGAATTAAAATCTCACACTAAACTGTTCTGATGCTTATCAAAGTGCATGGGTTTATTTACCAGCTGTACAGTATTTTACTTTTTAACAGTTTAATAGCTGTATCGCCATGTATGGCATGTGGTAGCTTGATCAAAGGCAGGCTAGTTCCAAGGGTTGTCTTCTATAGAGGAGCCAGCTACAGTTGCGCAGAGACACACATTTCTCACCATAACAAGTCATATAGCAATCACTATATTGACACTTGTTATTGTTGACATTACCTTTTCATGAGTTACAACTCAAAAGTTGCTTAATTAGCTTCCACCCATAGATGGTACACATTACAAAATAGGCTATTATAGCACCTACTTATTTTACCATAAGTTTAATGCAAAATCTGCAATGGAAATGTCTCTTTTATGATACACACCATTCACATTTATGGATTTATGATCTACTTATTATAAGACATTGACTATGTAGAAGCTTTCTACTCAAAAATGCTCCTTTTGCTGTTGGCTGGCATGTCATAATGTTCAATTCCTCAACTGAACTATTATGTTATTATCACTTTATAACATTCAACCATGAAATTTGAAACATGTACTTATTAGCACAAACATAATCTTAACTGGGGAATCGAGCCCCAGACTGCCGAGCCATAGCTCACCAGTCTTGTGGAATGTAGTAGAGTAGACTGTGTACATTTGAGACGTGTACAGTTGAGACACCTTAAATAACTTGCTTACGCATCAAGCACAAGTTGTGGTTTTTGCTGTGCACATTTGTATTAATGTCCTCTTTGATCATGGGAAATTCTGTGGCCTAAAAACGGTCATATTTCATGGTATTGTGTAATGCAAGGTCATTGCAAAATCTAGAGAAATGTGCCAGGTGGCCAGCGGGGTACAGTTGGTACAAAAGCTGCAATGCAGTTTTTACTAATGACCAGGAACTCAGCCTGGTGTCTTACTGTATATCAGGACAGCAGCAGCCTTGTATTATGGGATACCCCCATTTAACCAGTGCTCATTTAAATAAAATGAATGAATAAACAAACATGTTGCCCAATTTATATTTTTTTTATTTGTCTTAATTTATTTTAATTGCAATGAACGGTTAGTTACCTTTACATCATTAAAAATGGGTGTCTCAACTGTACCATGGTACTGTCTCAAATGTACCACATATGGGTAAAGTTGAGACAAATTTGAAACAAAAAGCACCTTATTTTAATGAGCTTATTGTGGAAAATATAAACTACTTATGGGTATTACTGATTTCTAATATTTTAGTCTGCAAGCTAATGAAACTGTCATGTGGAAATTCACTTCGTTTCAGTCTCTATTTTTGTGTGAAAAATCTAAACGCAAAAAGCACAGACATATATATATATGTCTATGGCAAAAAGTGTCTCAACCATAGAAAATAAATCATCCCATTTCTATGGTCTCAACTGTACTCAGTCTACTCTACAACCGTTGACCACTTGGTCTCTTCAAACCTCGGTTGCTAGGTAACCATACTGTATACAAAAAAAATAGGTACCAACTAACAAACTAACGGTTGTATGCTTTCACTGAAGACCGAAAGAACAACTGTATTATCCATGTTCCCCTAGAAATTCAATTGCTATAAACTTTTGAGATAACATTTTCTTAATATGTCAGTTTCTGCTGTAAAGTAAGAATGTCGGCCATGATTTCGGTGCACACTAGCAACGTGTTTTTCTTGTTACGTCACAGGGTGTGAGTAGCTCAGCCATAGAAATTAAATCTATAGATTGGCATCGGCTATTCTTACCGGCGGTGCAAATAGTCACTCCGTTATTTTTTAATCCCAAAACACCCAGACTTCAGCTTTATATTGTTTAAGTTTTGTTTACCAGAGATTTTGTAGTAGCATCTATGAGTTTACTAAACATATTTCGTTATGTTTTTTACACCCCTTGCAAGTAAAGCTATATGTTTTTTTTTCAAGGAATGGAAGCGGGATTTTCCCGTCACGTGAGGGTGCATCGTCACATCCGGTAGAGTGACAGGGCCAGTGTGGTATCCAGAAGCTAACTGGCTAAGTTCTGCTTATTACAGGTTATGAAATAACACTGGCAATGTAAGTTTACTTTTTGTGTTTCTGGTACTTTTATTTCGCTTTGTCGGTATAGCACAGCCTGTAATCGCAATTATTTGTGTTCAACAATGTCTCTAAAACTTGTATAATGAGACTGCTGGAGGCTAGTTATCTTGCTAGCTAGCATGTATAAAACTAAGCTCTATAATTTTTTACTTTGAACATTTTTTTTACATTGTCACTAGCTACTGAATGAATCATTTGAGATTAGTACAGTAGCTAGCTTATGTTTCCAGTGTAGTTTGGCTTTGTTTATTGCTGTGTCCAATTAGTTTACCTTTATGCAAAACTAGTTAGCCGTTTTAGAAAAGTACTGTAGCTAATTATATTGTTGTTGTTCTACAGTGATTTATAAAAGCTGAAAATATGGCTTCCTATTTTGATGAACATGACTGTGAACCAACCAATCCTGAAGAACAGTACCGTCAGAATGCACTATTGGAACTGGCCCGGTGAGAATAAAAATAAAAAACAGCCCACAGAACAAGTCCAGTCTGTATATTGTATTCCTACTAAAGGTCTCTGTCTTATATGTGCAGGTCTTTAATGCAGGGCCTGGACATTGACTCGGGAGCATTTGACCTTTCAGACTGGGACCAGCGTCTTCCTCCCCCAGCTGCTAAAACAGCAGTCCAAACTCTACCTGTGGTTGTCATATCTCTAGAGCAAGCAGGTGAGTACTGTTGCCCACATATGCATGACAAATCTACCTGATTGCCTGCCAAAAAAAGAATTTGTTCTTTAGTCTACTACTTTTATTAAAAAAAAACTAGGCATTAAGGGTCTTTACCAAGTGTAATTTATTTTTATTTGTATGCACAAAAACCTGCAGTCTACAAGTCATCTATTGTCTGTGGAGGTTTCTGACTGTGATTATATTCTCTGCTCTTATCTAGACAAAGGGCTGAAGTGTCCTGTGTGTCTGCTGGAGTTTGAGGAGCAGGAAACGGTGCGAGAAATGCCCTGCAAACACTTATTTCATTCTAGTTGTATCCTGCCCTGGTTGGGGAAGGTGAGGGCTCATGCCACACACCAATCCATTCTGCATGTGTTTTGATATTGTGTACTTTTTAAATAAACACATCACAATGTAAAGACTTGGAGCTTTCATGTAACACTTGCTGTCCCTTATCACAGACCAATTCATGTCCACTATGCCGCCTTGAGTTACCAACCGACAATCCGGAGTACGAGGATTTTAAGAAAGACAAGGTGGGTCTGGAACTCAGTATTTCACTTAGCCACTATAATCTTTAAAAAACTTTTTGGGATAACCTCTTGTTGTTAATTTTGAAGAATTAACTTCAAATAACCTTTTTTAGCGTTTGCAAGGGCATATGGGTCACAACAAAGGTTGGGTAGTTTTACTAAACCAAGTATTTGTGTTATAGGAGAGGAGAAAACAGCGGGAACATCGACTGGAGGATCTACATGGAGCCATGTACACATAACATCTTACACTTCACATTTATTATTTCAGTTGAATTGAGAAATAACATCTGCTGTTTGCTTCTCTGTTTTATCAAGTGTATTGTAAATATGTCAATTTTAAATTTTGAATTGTACAGAGATCTGTTTTGTGATACAAATATACGATATGGATGACCATTATCCATTAAAGCAATACTTTGGCAGTGCAGTCAATGTATACACTCCACATTCCCTGCCTTTGCATGTCATCGCACATAATTTTTCTGTTCCCCTTAGATGCAATATAATGACCAGAAATACATTTCTACATGTGGGCCTTACAATTTTGATTAAGATTTCAAATGCAATATGTACATAATGTTGGTTGTTTTTTCACCAGCATTATCAACCCACATTTGTATAGAATATTGAAGACAGTTAATGGATCATAAGTTATGAATGAATTGTCATTTTACACATGTCAGTGTTAGAGGCATGCTATAAACCACTGTCTAATTCCCTCAAATAAAAAAAGTGTTTTGATATTGAGTTGTGTTTTATCCAAAATAAGGGAACAATCAAGCATTGTCATCACACAAACCCATGGATGTTTATATCACAGACCCAGGACTCCCTGTGAGAAGAGTTATTGTAACTCAATGGGACCATCCTGGTTAAATAAAGGTTAAATAAAAAATAAAAATAAATATAAAGCACATCTAGCATAATGTGTTGGTATGACTGGCATAACTATTTTAAGGCAGTTTAATATTTCTCTGCAACTACAAGCTTGGCTGTTGTGTAGAAAGAACATGGTGTTATGATTCATAAAGATATAAAGTGGTGTAGTCATATGAAAAAGTTTAGTTTGGGCACCAGTATCCTTGACAACACTTTTGAATATTAATTTAATAACTTAAAAGAATGATGCCGGTAGTGATGATTTAGTGTTGCCTTGCTGCATAAAGAGGTGAATGACATTATTGCTAAGAGGCTCATTGAGATTATTAAAAAACTAAATGTAATGCTATCCACTTGAGCTGAATCCTTAGCGCACGTGTCATGCAGCAAGAATTCTTCGAAAAATAAAATGTCATTGGAAAGACAAGAAGGGTCCAGGGTGCTCAGGGAGTTCAGTCAGAAGTTTGAATGTGCTCTTTGGGGTTGGGACTTCAATGAATTGTAGAAAAAAGGAAATCCCAGGCACTCTTCTTAAAATTATAAAAAGCCTTTATTATTACTGGCTATTTCATAGTAGAAAATTAAAAGACATTGGAAGAAGCAACCCAAACGTAGCGTCACAAACAGCCTTCTTCAGGGTATGCTTCCCAGACAAACAGTCCCCCTTTTTTTGTATGCGCATACAAACCCTCAAATCAAAGCTGAGAAACTGCACTTAAGGCCCATATTCATTATTTATTTGTAACTTGAAAATATTTTGGAATACAGCCAAAATAACAAAACAGTCAGTGTCCAACTATTTATGGACCGACGAACTATACTGTGTCAAAACAAATATATAACTCATCCCCTATAATATTATTTGACAAATAGTAAACAATACAACTAATATTTGCTTATAATTCATCAATTTTATTTAATATTTGAATATAAATCTCTGACAAAAGAAGAGCTAAACCATAGTGTAAATCATACACATTTACAGGAGTCATTTATAAAAGCAAAAACATTCTCTGTAATGCTTCTTTGCTATTGGGTGCTTTGACATTGCTCCTATATCAATCAATGTAGAGGGTAATTAAGTAAAATGCATGTGTTACATATGTTAGAAATATTATAAAAGACCTATTACATAATTCAAGACATTTGATCTGCATTGCTGTAATTCAGATTTCAAGACATCTTTAATCAGCTGCTTATGGAAATATTCTCTAACACAAAATGCACACTTAAAAAACTAAACAATCAAAAGCACAGAAATGCAATTTCATTGTTTTGGCCTTGTCTACTTTAGAAGAAAACAAATGTTTAAAAAAAGTTTCGCCAATCCGGTGTAGGTACATCAAAGCTGCCGGTTGAAGTCTAACCAAGGTACAAAAACTGAATTACACTCATTAAAAAGTAAGTTTTCCTGGAAATCAAATTTAAAATCAAACATTTTTGGCTGGTACAGGATGAGGGTGTAAAAGGACAAAAGATCAAAAAGATTCAGCATACACAGGAGCTATAGAATGTATCAGAAACAGCCTATATTGTCATTTTCTTGGCTTTTCTGTGGGAGCCTGGCTATCTTGTACACAGACAACCCTTTAAATTCCAGAGTAGATTCCCATCTTTTTTGGCAAGAGGAATAGGTAATACCTACACATCGGCTCTGCATCTGTATTGGAACATCATGAAACCCAAATGAAATCACAGAGGTAGTTGACATGAAGAAAATATGAAATACAGTTTAAAACAGCGTTGCTTTCTGAGAAACCCTCCAGTACAATTAAAAATGAACCAGGTACCCCACAGCACTGAAGAAAATACAGTGTGATATCTTAGATCCCTAATGTTACATGTGCCTACAAGAGGTGGAATAAGTGATTTCATGGGCCACGGGAAATGTTACAGTACTGTAGGTAGGCCATACTCTTTTTTAACACAGTTTAAAAATCAGTCAGTAGTGGCCTCTGAAGAACAAGAGGCCATTCAAATTTAAACACACAGCCGTGTCAGGTACTTGGGGCCTACTAAATAGAGTGAGACAAAATGCATAGCATACAATCTGCTGACTTGCATTTTATTTTTCAAGGCAGAGAAACTCATGGGCCTTAAGATGGCGCTGGTACAGTAGGTTAGAAGAAGTGCCTTTTTTCCCCTTTGACACTATCTCACCTGGGGAATAACTGGATGCAGAAACAATGTAATATGCATTTGTTTCTGAACATTTTCAATGAATTACAGTTAGAGATGTTTGGCAATGAGAAAGACAATTTAATAAGTCATTCACTGGTCTAAATACCATCATACACATCTATTTCAGTCTTAACAACTTTGCAAAACATTGTATCCAGCATTTCAAATCCAGATGGTAAACATTATGCATCTTTACATGATAAAACATGACAACAAAGATTTCAACAATCCACACAATCTGTTGATACAGCAGACACTCTTCATTATCAAGTTAATGGCAAAAGGTCTATATAGGCATCCTCCTGGTCCCTACCATTGATGGTATATGTGGGCTGTATTTATAACCATTCCTAATCACTTTGATATTATAATGACAAATGGTGTGGCCATGTTAATAATGTCCTAGATTTCCAATGTTTTCTAAGGAGGGCGCAGCCAGACCAAGTCATTGATATATCTGTTCTAATTTGGTTTACGTACTTGAGGGAGTCTTAACATGACTTTCCTCATCTGGAAAATTACAAACTTCAACAAATGTGTTTTTCCATCAGATTGTTTGACCTTTTGGATTAACAGATATGTTTTTCAATTACCAATATGCGCAGACAAAAAGTGAAAATGAGTTAATCTTGGAACAGGCTGATGGTAAGTCAAATCAGCACAAACCTGCATGTGATCACTGACCAAAATTCAACTGTTCACATTTAATTTCCACTCTGAATGCCTGCATTGAGAGCTGTAGCCTGATTCATCCTGTTCTCATTTGGGTTTTAAATGGATCAGTGTAGCCAAATTCTTAAGTTATATGGACAGGGGGAACTAAACAGCACTCCTAATCTGAGATGCTTCTTAAATACAAGCTGATCTCAACATATACCATATCATCATTAGCACATTACGGTAATTACAGGCTTAAATGAGAGGTCTTTTACAGAGATTGTATTGCCCAGTATTTAATTTAGGCTTCCTAGGAACCAGCCTAGAATCCACAGATACACCGAGTGGTTCAATTAGTCAGATTTACACCTAAAAAAAAACAGAAATTGATTGTTGCCTATAATTTGACCTGTTTATAACCATATTTCATTACATGTTCTGCTATCACAGATCAGAAACAAAGAGCACTGTTAAAAAACTCCAAAGCAAGGCCTCAAACACCTCACTAAAGGCAGTACTCCCAGCTATTCCAGAGTACACTTCACTTTGGCAGATGAAATGGCCATTATTGCACCAAAAAACATGGAAAACAATAAGGGGACCTCATATAAAGAACATAAGCCATTCAACCAGTGTGTAACAAGTAAAGTACATTTTGTGGCAATTTGAAGTGTAAATATAAAAACAAATCAAGCAAGAGTGCGTCAGATGGCATCTACTTTGGAGCGCACGGTACTTTGGCGGTGAAATAGCCATTATTGCACCAAAACAGATGGAAAACAATAAGGAGACCTCATATAAAGAACATAAGCCATTCAGCCAGTGTGTAACAACTAAATTACACTTTATGGCAACAAGGACAAAAATATAATAATCAAGCAATAGTCAGTGAGATAGGGACGTTGCCACAGTAACATGTGAATATTGTTCTGGAGGCAGCTCTCCCTCAATACGTGAGAGTAGTTTTTTCAATGTTAGGGCAAAACATATCTTTATTAATGCAGCTTGAAATGTATCTGATCAGGTTATTGCTGATCCCGAACACTAAACATAACCCCTAGCCATTTCAAATGTCAACATTTATTAGGTGACTTGAGTTGGAATGTAGGCACCATCAGTGAGTTTATCAATCATAATTTGTCAGGAGCAGATTTGCCTTCAGAACAACATTAATAATGAAAATGCATAACCGGTGTACAGCCTAGCTAGGCAGGTTTTGAGTGAGCCTTTTACACTCACAACATATTTGTTGGTAACAGTAAATAGCATTTCATACATCTTTAAAAATCTTTCTAGTCAATAACTAATGTAATGAATAATAATGGATATTTTTCTAAACAATAACAAACAATAAAGCCATTCAAATCGCTGGCCCATTTCTGGCAGCTATAGATATAGGACAGATACTGTGCACAAATTGTCTTGTCAAATTAAAGTTGCTGATTACACAAATCATTTCACACTTCATTTATACTTGATAGAAAGGCGTGTGCATACAACCTGTCATGTACATAACGGTATACTATCTATAGTTCCACTTCTCAAACATTCAATATTTTCTACTAGGATGCTTTAACACTGGCAGAGTATACACAAAAGAAACAAAACCAATCAAGTGTGAGCCACCCACGGACAGTCTACGCTCTCACTCATAGTGTGAAATGCAGTTGAATGGCCGAGCTGACTGGGCCACACCACATCTTGTTGCCAGGTAACAGAAGTCTGTTGAAAACATGGAGAAAAAAACAACATTGTGTTGGCATATAAAATAAACCTTCTTTTGTGTGTACCACTCCAACATGACCAGGACGAACATTGGTGAATGCCTCGTCAAACAACACTCAAGTAGCCGTCATGGTGTCAGTGTGAAGAAAGGCCAGAGTGCCAGCAGCCATCTTGGAAACATTCCCAGCACCATCTTCTACCATCCTCATATACTTATCTTTCCTGTATATTGTTCCTTCCTGCTGCTGAAGCAGAGGAATGTATCATCCGTAGTGGAGAAACGGACGGCTTATTACAACACAAAAACCCAATGTAGTTATACCAACCCGGTGACCCGGTGTCAATCATATCTGGTGATTACCAGTGCATTGTCTTCCCTCCTCCCTGTGTCTGGCCAATACCATCTCCCCCCGACATCCGTTGCCTGTAAGCTGCTTTCCCTCCGCAGCAGCGTGGTGACCTGTGACCCCTGGACAGCTACAACATGGCTATGCTCTCTGGAGTGCAGTTCAGGTGGGTGGATGTGCTGCTCCCTCCAGGGGACTTGAGGCCTTTGGCCCCCATGCTCCCCCCTATGCTCCCCCCTATTCCCAGGGCCATGCCCCCGGCCGCGCCGTGGCCCATCATAACCCCCGAATGGTGGTGGCTCTGCTGCAGGCCCACCATCATGGTTTCATTGGTGACGGTGCCAAACTCGTATGTAAAGGTGCCGTAATAGACCAGGATGTCCACAGTGAAGACCCATTCACAGATGGCAGCAGCGTGCTGGAGGACAAAGCTCTCGTGGATGAAGAAGATGCCACCTGAGAGGGAAAAGAGTTGAGGACAAGCAACGATGGAGGAGGAAGAGGCAAATCAATACATTTATGGATGGGTCCAAAATGGCCCTGTATTCTCTAAATAGAACCCTACTTTAAAGTGAATAGAGGCCAATTGCAACATAAACTACTGGGTGAAATAAGTGAAAGCAGAAAGTTATTCAGTATTGCTGATAGAAATATGTAGGCAGAGATGCTTTGATCCAGCGTGCTTCTATACCTATCCACTCCTTTTCCAGGGAAACACCAGCTCCTAGTCTTCAGCCCTTGCAGGAGGACATCATCAGCCTTGTCATAATGTCATGAACCCTAACTATCACCGACTATGTGCTAAAGATCAAACATTATTTGTCAAAGCACATTGTGACGACTGCTGTTGTAAAAAGGGTTTCATGAAATAAAATTGATTGACTTGATTATCCACCGCATTGCTCTTTGTGGTCAAGATGTTCTCTAAATAACATTTTGAATTATTATGTTAAAAGAACAATATTTCTGGGTGGTAAATGGAAAAAGTTATACAAAATATTATGTTACTCATTTAGAGAACATAAAGGATTTTGTTACTAATTACTTTTTTTATATATTTTGCGGCTTAGTTACACATATTTTAAATTTGACCTTGTCCTCTGGAACGATTCCCAAAGTATGGAAATGTGCCCATGTGTTGGCTCTTCATACGGGTGGCGATCGTGCTATTCTCGATAATTACAGACCCATATCAATGCTTTTCTGTTTATCAAACATTATGGAGAAATTAGTAAATATGCAGCTTCATTCCTATTTAGCTGAGAAAAATATCCTAAACACAAATCAGTCTGGGTTCACTATTTCCGCAACCACGTTAGTTTTAAATTAATTTTTTAGTGCTTTAGACGCTACGATGTGCTGTGCTGGTCTGCTGACCTGTCCAAGGCCTTTGATACTGTAGACCATGACAAATTGTCCTCTATAGGTCTTGACACTAATGCTTGTGATTGGTTCTGTGATTATCTTAATGACCGAACACAGGCCATTGTTTTTGACGGAGCAGAGTCAAATTTTCTTGAGGTACACAAGGGTGTTCCGCAGGGTTCCATTTTAGGACCTGTTCTTTTTACTCTTTATATAAATGATATTGGTCTGTCCATTAAAAATTGTACCTTTCACTTGTATGCAGACGAAACAGTTATCTATAGCCCCATCCATTGATGTGGCAGTATCACAATTGCAGTCTGCTTTTATTGTTGTTCAGGTTGTCCTTGCAAGCTTGAAGCTTGTTTTAAATTCAGGGAAGACAAAGTACATGCTTTATACAAAGTCACGTAAACCTTGTTCTTCCTTATTGGATCTCTACTCCATGAATGGCTCTGCTATTGAACTAGTTCCTGTTTACACATACCTAGGTATTTGGATAGACAGCGATCTATCATTTAAGAAACATGTGTTTGAGCTTGTTAAGAAGCTTAAATGCAAACTGGGCTTTCTTTATAGAAACAAGGCATGTTTCTCACTTGCTATCAGGAAGCAGACTGTTCAATCAACATTTTTACCTGTCTTTGATTATGGAGATACTATTTAACAACAGTGCTGCAGATGTGACCCTCAGATCTATTGACCCAGTTTACCACAGTGCTCTGCAATTTATCACCTCAAATAGTTTTAACACTCATCATTGTTTGCTTTCTCAAAAAGTTGGTTGGACTTTGTTAAAAACGTGTAGACTATTGCACCTCTACCAATTTGTTTACAAAGCCCTTCTACACAGAGGCTCCCTAACTGTTAATCTTCTCTTTTTGAGTTCAGAGTCTCTAATTATTACACAAGATCACAGGACTGGTTGACATTAGAGAGACTCTCTTTGTAAAGACTACATTTGACAGATCTGCATTTAAGTGACTTGCTCCTCATATGTGGAACAACATTCAGGCAGTTCTTTATTTGGATACATTAGTTCCTCTAAGTCAGTTCACTACTTTGGCTAAGGACTTTTACAGTGAAAAATGTGTTTCAATTGACTTGTATTGTAGGTATGTATGTCTCTAAATAGTTATTTTATATTATGCTTGTATTTGTGCCATTTCCCAGGGCACAATTTTAAATGCGACCTTGGCCTCAATGTGGTTTTCCCTGGTTAAATAAATAAATAAATAAAATAAATAATACAGTATAAGGCAGATGGACTGACTACTGTGTTTAAGGTATTTAGACTACACAAATGACACATTACAATTGATTGTTTCTAAAATTCACTTATTCTAAAACCACCAACCCCCAACCATTCCCCCATCAGTCAGCCAATCGTAGTGAGTCAAGGATACTGAGGACCAATGAAATGAGGGCTCCAGCGGCCAGAGCCACACGGACGTGTGCCATCCAGTAGTCGAGGGCAGTTACCGCCAACCGGTAGGTGAGCACACACTGCAGGCACACAAACAGCAGCCCGGCAGGGAACGTCACACCCGCACCCACATAGTGCAGAGACTTGGCATGGTCAACCTGCCAAAAGACAGAAACATTTATTTATTCACTTCTACTTTCCTGAGAAATGGTTAATAAACATCCAAATAGCCAAATGTTAGTGAGCGTCCCTCTGAACCTGCCCAGTAACATGCGGACATAGCCCTTGTTTCTCCAATGTGAAGACTTGCTACCCTGCACAGGGATTCATGATAACAGAGATGCAAGAAAACCAAGGACAGGACTCTACCAGGTAACCAGCACATAGTAATGGTTTCTCTAGGTAACAGTGACACAAAAGGAGGCTCTAAGTTAATGTGGATGAGTGATGGTTTATCACCTGGAAGTTTCCCACCATGACCAGTCCTATAGCATTGGTGCAGCCAGATACCAGGGCACTGGTGTTAATCCAGCAACCGTGGCTGTGCTCAATTACCTGGGCATAGCGCAGAAGGCACACCATTATCACTGCAGAGAGAGACAGAGAGACAGAGAGACAGAGAGACAGAGAGACAGAGAGACAGAGAGACAGAGAGACAGAGAGATAGAATGGGGAGGGGCAAGGAGCACAGGGAGTAAGAAGCAGTAGTAGGAATGGTGGAAAATAAGACAAAAACAGAAGTCAGTGAAAAAGGTCATGGATGATGGGAGGTGGAACATCAATTATTAATTGAAGAGGCTATTTAAAGCCCTTCTCAAGTGTTGCTGACTTGGGGTTAATACACCAATATACAAGACAATTCATATAAGACCTGTTATATCAGAAATTATGTACTATAGCTCAGCCATGAGTTAACTTAAAAAAGAGAAGCAGGGAGCACATCCAAAATTAAAAAAAGGATGATAGATCACTAGCATTGCATTTAGCTTATTTGGCCCCCATGAAAATATGCTGAAGTGTTTCAGCTTTTTTGAGTTACTGTATGGCTGTACGGTAGTTTTGGGTTAGCAATCATACAGCATGTTTTGATAAAGCTCAAATTTTTCCTATCCTATGTACTAGTTATTAATGCTTTCTTTTATTTAATTTTTTCAAATGCACTCTGCACCCTATTGACTGTAATGTTGATCAAGTCTTTTTAAAATCAGGTTATTGATAGCAGATAGAATGTATTTTTGTTGGTCAGAACATTACTCAACAACAACAGCCTGGTTCCACAAACAACTAGGAATGTAATGGTGTATGTTAGTAGACCCAGTGTGATTATGAATAAAGGTCTAATTCATTGATATTGTGTTCTCTACCCTAAAAGCCCTCAAAGAACATGGTATAACAGCACTCAATGCTCTAGTACTTTCCTTGGCAGTGTTAATACATGTCTGGCACAATTCCAAATCAAGTTATAGTGCTGATACATTGTCACACATAACTGAGAAATTTATGCAAGTAGAAAAATTATTCTGATACCAAGAATTTAATTAGATGCATGCCAGACAAGAAATCAATAGCAATTTTGAAAACCAAGCCAGGGAAAAAAAAGACATGACTAATAATACCTAATGATCATGAAGAACTTAATTGCTGTATAAATCTGGTGGAAAAGACAGACATTGCTTGACTTGTGATGATTACAACCAAATAGTGTGAACATACACTACCTGTATGTTTTAGGACACCCAGGAATCTACATGTGTTTTGAAAGAAATTGAAACCTTCATTCACCAAGGTGTCATTAAATTGATCAGAATTACAAATAAATCATGGATGAGCTAAAGGTTTCATCATTAACTGCTGCTGAAATGTTGGCTTTGTGGTTGTATGTAATGGAATAATTAATTATAACATTTCCAACAGTGATAGACATTTGGAAAATTGGTAATGTCTTGGAAAGATATTGAAAAAATTAAGAGAGCACTGCAACATCATCAGTGTCTCTGGTTTTACTATTGATAGGTACAGTTGTGCTTTAAATTGTGCATACCCCTGTAGAATTGGTAATAGACGTACAATTTTTTCAGAAAACACGAGTGAGCAGTAGGGCTGAAAAACTTGGGGAAAATATCTAATTGCAATTTTTCCTTACAGATATTGCGATTTGATTTGTGATTAAATTTTTTTGTCAAGCTGTATTTACTGTGTAATACATTTAAAATGTAATGGAGTAATTCAAAAGTTATGACATTTGTTACATGCATTTCAAATAATAAATGTACATAATTATTAACTACAAAGGTGCGTTGGAATGCAAAACTAATACGTGCATGATTATAACAACTTTTTTAGGTTAATCTGAACCCTGTTTACTCTCAACAATGTGTATAAAAATCTATTCTAAAACAAATGTAGTTCAATGGATAGGTCTTAACCCTTTTTTTTGTATATAATCTTCTTGTGTTGGAACAATGTTGTTTTGATGCAGATTTAATTCTATATTTGCCTTATTTATTTTGGATTTTCTATTTATAATTTGGAACCATATCCTTCATATACAGTATCTCACAAAAGCGAGTACACCCCTTACATTTTTGTAAATATATGATTATAACTTCATGTGGCAACACTGAAGAAACTACATTTTGCTACAATGTAATGAGTGAGTGTACAACTTGTAAAACAGAGTACATTTGCTGTCCCCTCAAAATAACTCTACACACAGGCATTAAGGCCTAAAATGCTGGTAATAAAAGTCAGTAAACCCCCTAAGTGAAAATGCCAAAATTGGACTCTGTGTCCAATTATTTTCCAGCACTGCCTGAACTTCACAGGTTGCCACTGGAGTCCTCTTCCACTCCTCCATGATGACATCACTGAGCTGGCGGATGTTAGAGACATCTTCCGTTTGAGGATGCCCCACAGATGCTCAATAGGGTTTAGGTTTGGAGACATGCTTGGCCAGTCCATCACCTTTAGCCTCAGCTTCTTTAGCAAGGCAGTGGTTGTCTTGGAGGTGTGTTTGGGGTGGTTATCATGTTGGAATACTGCCCAGTCTCAGAAGGGAGGGGATCATGCTCTGCTTCCGTATGTCACAGTACATGTTGGCATTCATGGTTCCCTAAATGAACTATAGCTCCCCAGTGCCGGCCACACTCATGCAGGCCCAGACCATGACACTCCCACCACCATGCTTGACTGTAGGCAAGACCTCTTTGTACTCCTCACCTGGTTGCCACCACACACGCTTGACACCATCTGAACCAAATAATTTTATCTTGGTCTCATCAGACCACAGGACATGATTCCAGTAATCCATGTCCTCAGTCAGCTTGTCTTTAGCAAACTGTTTTGCGAACTTTCTTGTGCATCATTTTTAGAAGAGGCTTCCTTCTGGGACGACAGCCATGCAGACCAATTTGATGTATGTACATCAGCACTGACAGGCTGACCCCCCACCCCTTCAACCTCTGCATCAATGCTGGAAGCACTGATACGTCTATTTCCCAAAGACAGCCTATGGATGACGGTGAACACGTGCACTGAACTTCTTTGGTCGACTATAACGAGGCCTGTTCTGAGTGGAACCTGTCCTGTTAAACCGCTGTATGGTCTTGGCCACTGTGCTGCAGCTCAGTTTCAGGGTCTTGGCCATCTTCTTATAGCCTAGGCCATCTTGATGTAGAACAACAATTATTTTTCTGAGATCCTCAGAGAGTTCTTTGCCATGAGGTACCATGTTGAACTTCCAATGACCATTATGAAAGAGCAATAACACCAAATTTAACTCCCCATTCACACCTAAGAACTTGTAACACTAATGAGTCACATGACACCAGGAAGGGAAAATGGCCAATTGGGCCCAATTTGGACATTTTCACTTAGGGGTGTACTCACTTTGTTGCCAGTGGTTTAGAACTTACTAGCTGTGTGTTGAGTTATTTTAAGGGGACATAAACTGTTATACAAGCTGTACACTCACAACTTTTGTTACCTTCATTTTACCAGGCAAGTTGACTGAAAACACTTTCTCATTTGCAACAACAGCCTGGGGAGAAGGGGGGAGAGGGGAAAGAATGAGCCAATTGAGAGATAGGGCTGATTAGGTTGCAATGATGGTATGAGGGCCAGATTGAGTCCAGGAAATGTCCAGGACACCGGTGTTAACACCCCTACTCTTACAAATAGTGCCATGGGGTCTTTAGTGACCACAGAGTCAGGACACCCGTTTAACATCCCATCCGAATGACGGCACTCTACGCAGGGCAGATATCTCCATTACTGCTCTGGGGCATTGGGAATGATCTTTAGACTAGAGGGAAAATTGCCCCCTACTGGCCCTCCAACACCACTTCCAGCAGCACTGGTCTCCCATCCAGTGACTAACCAGGGCCAACCTTGCTCTGCTTTAAAAAAAAACCAGCAGTGCAATACAGGGTTCTATGCTGCTGGATTACTTTACATTGTTGCAAAGTGTAATTTCTTGAGTGTTTATACATGAAAAGTTATAACAACATATTTACAAAAATGTGAGGGGTGTACTCACTTTTGTGAGATACTGTATATGAAAGTCCTGTTAACAGCATTCTAGCAGAATGTCTTGCTGGATTGGTTTCTATGCAAATCCTATACAATAGCCAAAAAGTGCATAAAGAGCTTCTTAAAACAGCTTTAATCTCATATGAATCCAATAAGATCCTATTATTATAGAAAATCATAAAGTACTGTTTTACTACAGGTGTATGTCTTAGTTTAATGAAAAATTTTATGGAAAGTGCTTCAGTCACCCTGACCCTGGTTATGTTGGTATGAGTGCAAAATCTAGAACATAGTAATAAAACTGCCGTACTTTTTGGCTGCTCTATTGGGAAGCAACTCACTGACGCTACAACTCGGCACAACTCATTCAGTGCGTGTGCGTAAATCATCTATCTTAATAAACACGTTTACTTCGCACATTTGTTTTTACTTTCTCCCATCTGTTGTTGTCATCTACACAAGACAATATTCTAGCCACAGTTAGCAGCGTTTAACTATCCTCTGAAAACCCTAGTCTGACTTCGATTTGCAAAGTCTCTGACAAAGTCTGCTTAATTTCTAGCCCTGACTGTCAAGACGACAGTGCACGCTGTTTATTGCGCATGCAGGCACAATGAGGTCAATAACGACAATGGCGTCATAACAACATTATCTAAGTGACAAGCAAATGTAATTCATGTATCAAACAAAATGTTAATGTCCACTACTGCTACACTAAGTGCTGCTTTTTCTCGGTACTAAAATTCAACTCACTGGAACCTAGTTTCCACACCACGAATGTCATGTTTTTCTTGGCTATCACGTTTGTTGTTGGTGGGTGTTTTTGCAGTCAAATTGGGCCACTTCTGATTGGTGAGCTTAACTTTATAACAAGGACGACTGCATGAATTTGTAAATCCATTGAAATGACAGCTAAATCCTGGGCCAGACGCACCAAAAATTTGCAGCCTTTGCGATTTGCTAATCGCATTTTCTCAAATTGCGATTTCAATTATATGAAATGAACCATGTTAAATGGAATGAACCCTGTTCAAAAGTCTGCATAACCTCAGTTCTCAACATGTTGTTTGCCCCCTTTAGCAATAACGAAAGTTGTTTGTGATAGTTGTTTATGATGCCCTGAATTCTTCCAGGTGTTATAGCTGCTCATTCATCTTGGCAAAATGCCTCCAGGTCATGCAAAGTCTTTGGTCGTCTTGTATGAACCCCAATTTGATATATCCCCAGAGTGGCTCAATGATATTAAGGTCAGGAGACTGTGATTGCCAATCCAGAACCTTCAACTTTTTCTACTGTAACCACTGGAGGGTCAACTTGGCCTTGTGCTTAGGGTCATTGTTGTGCTGGAAAGTCCAAGAGTGTCCCATGCGCATCTTTCATGCAGCCTGTATGTCTCCCGAGGTTACATGTGGGTTTTTCTTTGTATCCCGAACGATTCTTCTGGCAGTTTTGACTGACAGCTTTCTTGTTCTTCCACTTCTTAACAAGTGATTGAACAGTACTTAGTGGCATTTGAAAGGCTTTGGATATCGTTTTATATCAATTTCCAACATTATGCAGTTTCAGTACCTAATTACACAGATCTTTTGACAGTTCTGTTCTACTCCCCATCACTCAGTATCTAGCCTACTCAGTGCATCCACGTGAGCGCTACCAAACTCATTGACTATTTCTACACAGATACTAATTGCAATTTAAAATTACACCGGTGTGGGAAATTAACCATTTTAACCTGTGTGTGTCACCTTGTGTGTCTGTAACAATGTCAAACATTCAAGGGTATGTAAACTTTTGATCAGGGCTGATCTGTTATCAGTATGTTGTTAAACAACTGTGTGATAATGAATGGCTTCATATGAGCACTATCCTTACATAACAGTCAGATTTCTTGCATGAAGAAACATAAATGTGTTTGGGTAAAATGAAATATTTTTTTTTCTCCATAAACTACTGATTATATTTCTCCCAAATTCTAAATAAAAATACTTATTGTAAAAACGTAGTGTTGTCTGACCTCAAATAGTGCAAATAAAGTAAGGTCATATTCCTTTCTAAACGAGACAATACTAACAAGTTAACTTAGGAGGAGTTCAGAAATCAACATTTGGTGGAATAATAATTGTATAAAAATAATATTATTATTATTATTATTATTATTAAGTCTCATGTGTCTTGGCATGCTCTCCACCTGCCTTTCTCATTGATGTTGGGTGACTTTCAAGTAGCATTCAAGTAGCTCAGCTTTGATATTGTTACCATCCGTCTTCCTCTTGATCACATTCCAGAGGTTTTCAATGGGATTGATTTAAGAAAGATTTGCAGTGGTCACTTAATTGTTTCCAGAGCTGTAGATTTTAATCAATTTTACACACCCTTGGTTATTTCCATCCATCCATTTTCATCCGCTTATCTGGGATCGGGTCGCGGGGGCAGCAGCTCCAGCAGGGGACCCCAAACGTCCTTTTACCGAGCAACATTAACCAGCTTTGACTGGGGGATCCCGAGGCGTTCCCAGGCCAGGTTGGAGATATAATCTCGCCACCTAGTCCTGGGTCTTCCCCGAGGCCTCCTCCCAGCTGGACGTGCCTGGAACACCTCCCTAGGGAGGTGCCCAGGGGGCATCCTTACCAGATGCCCAAACCACCTTAACTGGCTCCTATCGACGCAAAGGAGCAGCGGCTCTACTCTGAGATCCTCACGGATGACTGAGCTTCTCACCCTATCTCGCCACCCTCCTGAGGAAACCCCTTTCGGCCTCTTGTACCCTGGATCTCGTTCTTTCAGTCATGACCCAGCCTTCATGACCATATGTGAGGGTAGGAACAAAAACTGCCAGGTAGATTGAGAGCTTTGCCTTCTGGCTCAGCTCTCTTTCGTCACAACGGTGCGATACAATGAGTGTAATACCGCCCCCGCTGCGCCGATTCTTTGACCAATCTCCCGTTCCATTGTTCCCTTACTCGCGAACAAGACCCCAAGGTATTTGAACCCCTTCACTTGGGGTAAGGACTCATTCCCTACCTGGAGTAGGCACTCCATCGGTTTCCTGCTGAGAACCATGGCCTCAGATTTAGAGGTGCTGATCCTCATCCCAGCCGCTTCACACTCGGCTGCGAACCGATCCAGTTAGTGCTGAAGGTCAGAGGCCGATGATGCCATCAGGACCACATCATCTACAAAAAGCAGCGATGAGATCCTCAGCCCACCGAACTGCAACCCATCCCCACCCCGACTACGCCTCGATATCTTGTCCATAAATACTACAAACAGGATTGGTGACAAAGCGCAGCCCTGGCGGAGAACAACCCTCACATGAAACGAGTCCGACTTACTGCAGAGAACCTGGACACAGCTCTCGCTTTGGTCATACAGAGATTGGATGGCCCTAAGAAGGGATGGCCCCCTCACCCCATACTCCCGCAGCACCTCCCACTGTATCTCCCGGGGGACCCGGTCATATGCCTTCTCCAAATCCACAAAACACATGTAGACAGGATGGGCATACTCCCAGGCCCCCTCCAGGATCCTTGCGAGAGTAAAGAGCTGATCCGTTGTTCCACGACCAGGACGGAATCCAAATTATTCCTCTTCAACCTGTGGTTCTACTATCGGCCGAACCCTCCTTTCCAGAACCTTAGAGTAGACTTTACCAGGGAGGCTGAGAAGTGTGATACCCCTGTAATTGGCACACACCCTCTGGTCCCCCTTTTTGAACAGGGGAACCACCACCCCAGTCTGCCACTCCTTTGGCACTGTCCCAGACTTCCATGTAATGTTGAAGAGGCGTGTCAACCAAGACAGCCCCCTCCACACCCAGAGCTTTCAGCATTTCTGGACGGATCTCATTAATCCCTGGGGCTTTGCAACAGTGGAGTTGTTTGACTACCTCAGTGACTTCCACCATAGAAATTGACGACAATCCCCCATCATCCTCAAGCTCTGCCTCTAATATAGAGGGCATAAAAGTAGGAATCAGTAGTTCCTCAAAGTGTTCCTTCCACCGCCCTGTTACCTCCTCAGTTGAGGTCAACAGAGTCCCACCCTTACTGTATACAGCTTGGATGGTTCCCTGCTTCCCACTTCTGAGGTGGCGGATGGTTTTCCAGAAGCACTTTGGTGCTGACCAAAAGTCATTCTCCATGTTTTCTCCGAACTTTTCCCACACCCGCTGCTTTGCCTCTTTCACGGCAGAGGCTGCAGCCCTTCGGGCCCTTCTGTACCCTGAAACTGCTTCTGGAGTCCTTTGGGATAACATATCCCGGAACAACTCCTTCTTCAGTCGGACGGCTTCCCTGACTACCGGTGTCCACCACGGTGTCCGTGGGTTACCGCCCCTTGAGGCACCCAAGACCCGAAGACCACAGCTCCCCACCGCAGCTTCAGCAATGGAGGTTTTGAACATTGTCCACTCGGGTTCAATGCCCCCAACCTCCACAGGGATGCACGAAAAGCTCAGCCGGAGGCGTGAGTTGAATGTCTGTCGGACAGGGGCCTCCTCCAGACGTTCCCAATTCACCCGCACTACCCGTTTGGGTTTACCAGGTCTGTCCAGAGTCTTCCCCCACCCCCTGACCCAATTAACCACCAGATGGTGATCGGTTGACAGCTCCGCCCCTCTCTTCACCCAAGTGTCCAAAACATACGGCCTCAGATCAGACGAAACGATTAAAAAAATCGGTCATTGACCTTCAGCTTAGTGTGCTCTGGTACCAAGTACACTTATGAGCATCTCTATGTTCGAACATGGTGTTCGTTATAGACAATCCATGACTAACACAGAAGTCCAACAACGAACAACCACTCGGGTTTAGATCAGGGAGGCCGTTCTTCCCAATCACGCCTCTCCATGTGTCTCCATCATTGCCCACGTGCCCGTTGAAGTCCCCCAGCAGAACTATGGAATCCCCAACTGGAGCCCCATACAGGACTCCATTCAAGGTCTCCAAGAAGGCCGAATACTCTGAACTCCTGTTTGGTGCATATGCACAAACAACAGTCAGAGTTTTCCCCCCAGCAACCCACAGGCGCAGGGAGGCGACCCTCTTGTCCACCGGGGTAAACTCCAATGTAGCGGCACTCAGCCGGCGGCTTCTGAGTATCCCCACACCCGCCCGGCGCCTCACACCCTGGGCAACTCCGGAGAAGAAAAGAGTCCAACCCCTATCCAGGAGAATGGTTCCAGAACCGAGACTGTGTGTAGAGGTAAGCCCCACCAGATCTAATTGGTAGCGCTCCACCTCCCGCACCAGTTCCGGCTCCTTCCCCCACAGAGAGGTGACGTTCCACGTCCCCAGAGCCAGCCTCTGTTGCCCAGGTCTGGTCCGTCGAGGCCCCTGACCTTCACTACCACCCATTTGGCAGCGCACCCGAACCCAGCGGTTCCTCCCACAGGTGGTGGGCCCATGGGATGGAGAGGGAGGTGCCACGTTGCTTCTTCGGGCTGCGCCTGGCCGGGCTCCGTGGCAAACCCGGCCACAAGGTGCTCGCTGACAAGCCCTCCATCCAGGCCTGGCTCCAGACGGGGGCCCCGGGCTTCCTCCGGGCAGAGTCTCTCTTCCTGTTCCTCGCTTCTTCATTGGAGTATTGGTGAACCATTCATTGTCTGGCCCCTTACCTGAGACCACTTTGCCATGGGAGACCCTACCAGGAGCACAAAACTCCAGACAACACAGCCCTCAGGTTCATAGGGACACACAAACCTCTCCACCACGATAAGGTGATGGTTCCAGGAGAGGCCTTGGTTATTTTATTTATTTATTTATTTATTGTGACTTTTACAGTTTTTGCTCCCTTCCAAATTCCCCCTCTAATCCTGACTTGTCAGCAGCTCTGCAACTCCTTGTACACATCTGTGGGATAACAAGGGGTGCACACATGGTTCATCCAGTTATTTTCGCACTGTCCACCCAACACAGAAGCCTTTAGTCAGATCATGCACGGGATGATTACGTTCACTGACTATACTTCCGCAATTTCATTTAGAGGCGCCCGATCTGAAAACATGGAGTCGCTGGAGATCGACATGGTAGAATAGATATTCTGACTTATCTAACCCAAATCACTATGCCAATTTTGTCTCCTGCAGGAGGCCCAGGGAAAGTCAGAGAACACATGGTCAGGGTTGAACCTATGCAATGCAGCAACTTAGCCACGCGGACCCCCAAACCTTGGTGAATTTGAAATGAAAAAACATGAAAATCTTTGGGTGTAGCAATTTATAGAAATGAGCATATGGTTATCAATGCTTTTAGCAGGGCTTGGGGCTCCTTGCAAACACTGCACCATATTTTAAAGTTTTATTAGGAACAACCAATGCAATGTCAGAAACGGACCACTTTTTTAGTTTAAATTAATAACCCTGTTGTTGGAATATTGCAGTTTCAACAAGGATTCCAGCTATAAACACTAATGGGAAAACCTTGAGTGTAATTGCAAAAATACTGACTTTACCCAGTATTACATCAGTAGTGAGTATTCCAAAGTGCACTGCTTATTGTGACTAGGTGGATGTGGAGTGAATAGTTACCCATGAAGGCTCCAACGTTCCCGATCAGACTGAATAGACAGCTCTCAGGGGGGAAGGAGCCACACTTACTGTAGGAGACCCAGGAGGAAGGAGACAGGAGGAAACAGCAGGTCACATAAAACAAACAAGGAACACACTTACTAGCTTTCATTCATGAAATGGCATTGACTATCAATGTACTGTAGGTGTTTTTACATTACTATAAATTCAATCTTTATCTAGAAAAAGTAACGTCAGGTTTGAAGTGTCCACATTTTTTATGGTCTAAACCAGGGGCAGAGAATTACTTTTGCTTGAGGGCCACATTGAGTTTTTTAACCCAAGTGACGGGCTGCATACTATACTGTAGCTATGACACATTGAGTTTTTTAA
>JACXGM010008090.1:0-29518 GCA_016801145.1 Umbra pygmaea
GTCTCTCATGGTATCTTTACCACTGAGTCTCTCATGGTATCTTTACCACTGAGTCTCTCATGGTATCTTTACCACTGAGTCTCTCATGGTATCTTTACCACTAAGTCTCTCATGGTATCTTTACCACTAAGTCTCTCATGGTATCTTTACCACTAAGTCTCTCATGGTATCTTTACCACTAAGTCTCTCATGCAGAGGTGGACATTTCCTTAAGTAAAAGTACTTTTCTGAGTAACTCTGAGTTCACAATTTTTGGGAAGTCCCTACTTAAGACCAAAATAATCAGGTAAAGGGAGTTCACATCTTACTGTTGACCATGATTAATATTTCCTTTACTCTGCCTTATTGTTTTATAGGTTACTGTTACGGATGGGCTGATACCACTTTTTAAGGAATGAGTACAAGTACAGAGTATTTCATTTTGGGTTCTTGCCGATACGAGTACCGATACGAGTACTTTTAATAACTATGCCAAATGTCACATTTATGAAGCTAAAATCTTCTTTTTCTTAGATGTTGATCAGCCAATTCAAATATAGAAAAGTGAATGTTCCTACATATCCAGAAGAACATGATTTACATTGCAGGTCAAGAATGCATAATATTTATTACTATTTATTAGAAATGTCAATAGTTTTCGTCTCCTTCCCTAATTAGCTAAAATGAGAGAAACACGTTTGTAAACGCTAATGCAATAGCCGTTTGTGTTTGCATTTGCACTAATTTGCAGACGTTTTGTGTAAAATGAAAGTGTCTGTTTGAAGTGACTTTCTCCAAACAGGCATAATGACCTGATCATATAATATTCTGTTTAGGTATTTGATTGTTTTATTATAATCGGTATACAATTATAGCTGTTCATTAGATTGCAGTGAAAGTACGAAATATAAATAGGCTACATCGTATTTCTTTAAAGTTATATTTCTTAACGTTAGTATTTTAGAACTTCCACTCTTTTGTTCACCCAGAATTCTTGCAGACTACCGTCATATGTCTTTCCTTCCCGAAGGTTTATTATTAATTCATGCGACGCTACAGTATGCAGTGACTATAACTGCAGCCTTCGTTCGGTCCTGTACTTTCACAAACGTGTTTCTCTCATTTTAGCTAATTAGCGAAGGAGACGTAAACTATTGACATTTGTAATAAATATTACGCATTCTTGACCTGAAATAGCGTTTCCTTAAAGTATTCTATGTATGCACCTATAATTTTACAAATATTAGGCTACATGAAAATAGCAATGAGAATGACTGTTTCGTATTTCGCCATTTGAACTCTACTGGAGAATTGCAATGAGGAAAATAGAGTTGATTCTACAGTGTTTTTCAATAGCTAATAGGCACGCGTGGCTTCGTCTTTGGAATGATTATGCATTTTAGGCGGTGATGTTGTGTGCAACAAGTCACTTCATATTGCAGGGAAGCATAAATACAGTTGTACAGCTTTATAAGCTGGTCTCTGAAAGAGGAAGTAGACTGTCGTTATCATCAATATAAAATATATGCATAGTGCTGGAATACAGCTACATTTCCATTGAAACAGTTACGTGAAGCAGATTTACCAGTTTGTTGGTATTGTTGTTCCAATCGTTACATGTTAGACCAATACAACTGTTTCCCATCTATATACTGCGTTGTACAGTAGACTGCTATCTCTCTCTGGCACTTTAAGAAAACAACTATGGCCATCTATGGCTAATCAGTAAAGCGTTGTGCAGCATAACGCTCTATAATGTGGAGGAAGTATCGGCATGGAGTATCGGGCCTTTTTCACAAGTACGAGTACTTACGCCTAGTATCGGGGCCCGATACCAAGTACTGGTATTGGTATCGGCCCATCTCTATTTACTGTTAAGATATGAACTCCCTTTACCTAATCAATTTGGTCTTAAGTAGGGACTTCCCAAAACTTGTGAACTCAAGAGTTACTCAGAAAAGTACTTTTACTCAAGTAAATGTCCACCTCTGCTCTAATGGTATCTTTACTAAAGACGTTTTCACACCTGAAAGTCGGGACCAATGTCCGAACCAACGTTCATGTTTAATTACATTGTATACATTTGATCCCGTTCTTTTTGGTTTCACATAGTGATTTTGCTAGGGAACGAAAGAACTTTCCATGACATACCTACTGTGTGTCATCACCACATACACATACGTGTGTTGCATCTCCCTTTGATTAGTAAGTAGACAGGCTGTAATTGGTCTGAAAGTCCAGACTATGCAAAAAGTGTTTTCATACTGCAAACAAACTGAACCATGGTTCAGTTAGGTCCGGACCGAGACCACCTCTTTTGATCGGACCAAGATTTGGTCTTTTGATCCGGACCGTGGTCCAAGGTTCCTTTCTCACCTGCAATTTTGGTTTGGACCAAACTGAAAAGTGAGAAAGTCCGGACCAAATGAGATAGGTGTGAAAACGCCCTAAGACTCTCGGTATCTTTTGTATGTCTCTCGTGGTATCTTTAGTATGTCTCTCATGGTATCTTTAGTCTCATAATATCTTTTAGGATGTCTCAAATAGAATTTCTCAGTATCTTTGATTGCTTAAGGATTGTCAGTGTCAATACTAGGAAACAAAGCTGTAACTCATTACTGTATAAACCAAGTGGTTCGAGCCATTAATGCTGATTGACTAAATGCTGTGGTACGTGTAAGCAATAAACCAACCAGTTTACAAGAAACTTTAAACCACAGGTTTTGTGAGATGTGGTTACAATACACTGGCTTGCATCACGATAATCCCAAGAACTGATAATAAATAATTCATATTTGCCATAAAATAATTATCTTTGGGTATAAAACCATATATTTCAAGAGTCATTCATATTTAAACTGTCCAATTAGCTGCACTCTTTGTGTTATTAATCCAGGACATCTGGAAAGCCATTTTGAGCAACGTTGCTATCATTGAGGAAACCACCGACTTCTTCAAATCAGGTGCTGCCTCTATGGACGTGGTTAGGTGAGGGTATGATTCACTGGCATTGACTACTGCTTACCTGGCTAAAACCCTGCATCTTTCTTATTTCACCAAATGTAATTATTTACAGCTCTGGAAAAAATGTCAACGTTTACTGCAAATGTTTCTTAAGTCAACTACTGTCATAATTCACGCTGGCGCTAAACCTAGTTGTGCTCTAGCTTTCTGAGGTGCTGAACTTGGGAGACAGACATGAGGGAACTTAGTGAAAATATGTGTGTTTATAGTGTGGAAACTGTGAAGAGAATTGCCTTGAGGAGCTAGGTAGTTACGTCTTCTCTTCCTATACATATACCTTAATTTTAAGTTATTATGCAAATTGTCATAAACATTAAATATTTAGTTTTTTAATAAAAATCATGGATGGAATTGTGTCTCGGGCTGAAATCAATCTCAGACACCTGTGATAGTTAGTTTGCCAGGTGAGCCCAATTAAAGGAAAACTACTTAAGAAGGATGTTCCCCATTATTAAGCAGGCCACAGGTTTCAAGCAATATGGGAAAGAAAAAGGATCTCTCTGCTGCGGAAAAGTGTCAAATATTGCAATGCCTTGGACAAGGAATGACAACATTAGATATTTGATGAAAACCTAAGTGTGATCATCGTACTATGAAGAGATTTGTGAATGATTCAGAGCACACACTGGTTCATGCAGATAAAGGCATAATGAGGAAAGTTACTGGCAGACCAAATTCATCGGATTAAGTGAACAGTTGCTAAAATGCCATTACAAAGCAGCAAACAGGTATTTGAAGCTGCTGATGCCTCTGGAGTCCTGGAAACCTTAAGGTGTAGGATCCTCCAGAGGCTTGCAGTGTGCATAAACCTACTATTCGGCCACACCTAACCAATTCTCTCAAGCAGAATAGGTTGCAGTGGGACCAGAAATACATGAAGACTAATTTTCAAACAGTCTTGTTTACTGATGAGTGCCGTGCAACCCTAGATGGTCAAGATGGATGGAGTAGTGGATGGTTGGTGGATGGCAACCATGTCGCAATAAGGCTGTGACGTCAGCAAGGAGGTGGCAGAGTCATGTTGTGGGCCAGAATCATGGGGAGAGAGCTGGTAGGCCCCTTAGGGTCCCTGAAGGTCTGAAAATGACATCTGCAAAGTATATAGAGTTTCTGACTGACCACTTTCTTCCATGGAACTAAAAGAAGAACCATGCCTTCCATAGCAAAATCATCTTCATGCATGGCAATGCACCATCTCATGCTGCAAAGAATACCTCTATGTTATTGGCTGCTATTGACATAAAAGGTGAGAAAATCATGGTGTGGCCCCCATCTTCCCCTGAAATCAATTCTATTGAGAACCTTTGGAGCATCCTCAAGCAAAAGATCTATGCGGGTGGAAGGTAGTCTGGGAGGCTGTTCTGACATCCTACAAAGAAACTTAAGCAGAAACTCTCCATATACTCACAAGTTCAATGGATGCAAGAATTGTGATATCAAAGAAGGGGTCCTATGTTAACATCTAACTTGCCCTGTTAACTTGTGTTTGATTTAATTAGCTTTTGATTTCAGTGAATATGACCTCCTAATGCTGCAAATTCAACAAATTACCATTTTCAGTTCTTTACAACGAATCAAATGTTTTGAAACTCTGTTGTGCATAATCATTTGAAACAGTGCATTTTGCGTTTTTTAATTTTGAAAAAAATGTTTTCATTGGGTGGTTTGTTCAATGAAATTCGACCTATACCCTAATGGGTTAATGAAGGAACAATAAGTGAATGTGATACAGATAGAGAACAGAAAGGGGAGCACACAGGTGAGAAATTAAGGTGGCACATACTCCAACATAAATTAAACAAATGTCAGTCCGACGGTTGACATCTCTTGCACGGGAGTCTTGGTGACTGACGTCTCTTCCCTGGGGGTCACGGTGCCCGTCGGTTCATCCCCAGGTGTCTCGGCGGCAGACATCTCATTCCTGGAGGTCTTTGTATCTGAGGGGCTTGCTGCTGGGGGCCTTGCTGCTGGTAAAGACTCAGCTGTAGAAGGGCGGATCCTCTTCAGCTGCTGAAGGCGTTCGGCCAGCAGGGCACAAAACCTCCCTTTTAGATGTTGATGGAGGCCCGGCAGCAGGGATGGAGACCTCCTGGGGATCTCGGACGCTGGAGGATGGTTGTTGGGTTTTTCAGGGGCCAGCACCCCTGGCTGCAGCGTTAGGGATGGAACCCCCCCGTTGGCCACAGGCAACAGTGTGGCCAGCAGTGGACAAGGATTGGGGGGTCCACCCTCTCCTCGGGCACAGAGGTCTGGTCCCCTGTATGAGGTGCAGCACAGTGTTCCTCAGGCACGGGTACCATAAGCAGGGCCTCTGACGTTGTCCTCTCCTCCTCTGGAGACCTGACAGAGGGTGGAGCTACAGGCTCTAACGCGGAGGCCTCTACAGGCTCAGGCCCGGAGGACTCCTTAAAGGCACAGGGGAGAGGAGCAGAGCGGAAATTTCAGGCATGCCAAACGGGATGTATGTCCACCAGAATGGCTGCTGGGATGACTCTGGTGTTACTGGCCCCGGCAGAGGGCCCCGCAGGTCAACCAGCACACCCAACTTCCTTAGTCAGGCAGTGAGGGGAAACTCTAAATGGCTAGGGAGGCTGGCAGCTAGAGTGTAGTTGGGGCGCACCTTTAGCCAACTAGGGTGTGCACTCTGGAGATCTTTGTCTCCTTCACCTTCCTCCTCCTCTGCCTCATCCTGGTCCTTCTCCCAGCAGATTAGGTCGTATTCCGTTTTATCAATGTCCCCTCTGACCTCTTGCTCCTCTGTGATGTCCTGCATCCAAGCGGCTGTTCACACCTGTTTGTGCTCCCCCCCAAAAAATACTTGGAAACACCACGGTGGCTGATAGTGGTGTCCCAGTCCATTGAAAATAAAACTGCCTTGAGGGGCTAAACAGTTACGTCTTCTCTTCATATACACAAGTACAACACACACAGACTTGACAATGAACAATACCCAACAACTACAAGTACCAAAAGGCTTTACTTAAATGCACACCTTATTGAGAGAGCCTGCAGCTGTGGTTAAACAAATAGTGAAACTAATTGGACAATTACACATAGAGAAAAGAAATGGGAGCACACAGGTGAGAAATTAGGGTGGCACATACTCCAACATAAATTAAACAAACGTGAAGTCCCTATAGGGAGAAGGTGACAACTACATTGAATGAAATTTCAATGGGGTTGATTTAAGATAAATTTGCAGTGGTCCCTTAATTTTTTCCAGAGCTTTATATACACATACACACACAACTTAATATTTTTATGCTTTGTTCATCTTGACTATGCTCTCTTATGTTCTAACCTCCATAAACTCACCATGTCCCTCTAGACTGGTGGAAGAGGTCAAGCAAAGGTGCGCTGGTGTGCAGCTGCAAAACGAGGATGTGTACATGGCTACCACCTTCCAGGATTTCATCCAGATGTTTGTGAGGCGGCTGAGGGGGGAAGATCAGAGGGAGGAGATGGTCATCGACTATGTGAGTCAGACACATTGTCATAAGATAGACCGGCATCAGATTTCTTCATGCTGTCTTGTCAAATACTTTCTTTACTAACGGGTTTGGTGCAAACAGACCACATTGATTGACCATACGAGGCTAGTCGTAATCCCATTCCAATGTTTTGGAACAACTTAAGTGGTACTTTAGTAATTTAGGTGTTGGCAAGTAATACTCACGTATTTGGCCTTCATTAGCAAATATGAAGCTGTAAGAAACTCTGGTTGTGCAAAGTCTTGTTTCCATCAGATTAGTTTACAATCAAATAATATCCCATGTCTCCCAAAGCATTTTGCTTTGGTTTAAAATTGTGGGACATATAAAGTTTTTGGTGCACTGATTGTAAATGGTTCATTTAAGAAAACATCTGAAATAACACTCAATTTGGAGTGTAATAATATCACATACATTATTCAATAAGTTATTCACATATCACGGGAGTATAGTTGGTGAGCATAATCATCCTACATGATCTGACTAAAGTCTTCCATGTTGGATGAGCAGTGCGACAAGAATCAGATGGCTAGGCGACATGTGGTTGGATGAACCATGTGAGCGCCCCTCACCATCCCGCATCTGTCCAAGGAGTTGCAGAGCTGCTGACAAGGCAGGGTCAGTAGGAATTGGGAGGGAACAAAAAAATTTATCAAAATAAGTTACTCACATAGAATGATTTGATCACCCATTAAGGAACACCACCATATGATGTATTTGCATTAGCCTGGGTCAGGGAGAGGCTCATGGAAAAGAAATCGAAGGGCTCTGCATGGTGTAGATGGCTAAGTAGCTGCTTTGCACAACAACCACAGTTTACATCTGTGAAGTTGTCACCCCATAAAACGAAATAATCTCCAAAACTATGCCATTTGTTTGTGCTGATTTGTGCCGCAAAAACTAACGTTTGTGCTGCTTTGGTGTTTGAGATATAGAACGTAATTGAACACAATGTCCTTTCTGCGAAAGGAAAATTGATACAATGTTTGCTTTAACTGGACAAACAGCACAAACCAAGGATAAACAAATGATACCGGTTTGGAGCGAGTTGAACAACATGGGGTAGAGTGTGACATAACATTACCAAAACAATTATGTTCAATATCTCAAACACCAAAGCAGCACAAACAGTAGTTTTTGCGGCACAAATCAGCACAAATGGAGCACAAACAAATGGCATAGTTTTGGGGATTATTTCATTTTATGGGATGCCAACTTCAGAGGTCTACAGTATGTTACCATGGTCACAAGTTCAAAGACACAGCTTTTCCACATTTCCCTAGGTGCCCGCACAAGGTGGCGCAAATTGGCCAAACACTGCCTGGTGCTTTTTAGTGAGACCTTGTGTGAGCCTGTGAGTTCTATGTTGGAATCCATTGGATTGAAGTGTAGCATGCCCCAGTCCCAATGTTTGACACCAAAACAGCAACATTAATAAATTAGCTTTTTAGATTGGAACGCTTGCCCTAGACCTATAATGTGTTCTGTTATTGTTTAAGTTAACTATTCACGTTACATGGTGCTGAAGAACCAATGATCGGAATCAAAATCAGAACTATAATCAGAATATATTTAATTGTCACTTGTAATAACAATAAAACAGTACAGTAATTAATGAAACTGATAGGGCACCCTATAGGCCTAAAGTGTGTTATCTTATTGCTTAAGTTAGCCGTCATCGTAACGTGTTGCTAAAGCAACCAATGATCAGAATCGAAATCAGAACTTTGATCAGAATATTTTTTATTGTCACTTGTAATATCAATAAAACAGTAGAGCAATGAATTAAGCAGCAGCAAAAAATGTATTGTAGCCAACGTACACAGTGATGTTAGACTTAGCAGCAGACAAACAAGACAATATATTATATTCACATGGATGTAAGCCAGTTCAGCTATAGTCTTATGGTCTATGAGTAGAAAATCTTATCTTTCAGTTTTTAATCATTTATAAATGCAGTTACAAATGCTTACAAGAATTATACTTATTTACCTGATTTTAATAGTTGCAGTTGAACAATACAGTCATTTGTGGTTATTTCTTCACTTTTAATTGTGATGTTGTGGTGCTTTTATTTTGCCATTCAATTCTTTATCTGATTATTCATATCTCAACAGTTTTGAGTAATGGTGCATATTTAGTAAAGGCTCTAACATGAAATTGTATGTGTACACACCATTGGTGTTCAGTGTTCTCATTTAGTGTCCTATCTTCTCATTTACTTGCAGTCATAAGAACCCAACCACTGTGACATTTCTAAATGCACTTTATCATCTGAATCTGTTTATTTCTTGCAACTTTAAAGCACATTTATAAATGAGTTATAAACCTTTGACACCTGAAAGAAGACCTTAATCTAAAGTGACAATTACAATTTATATATTAGTCAAACCATTCTAACACATGAAGGGATACCTTATTTTAAAGTGATGTCTAAATTGTCATTTACTTATAAACACTTTATCCATAATCCTGACACATCTTACTCTAAAGTGAAGTGCCAATTACCATTTATAAATGCATTATAAAACCTTTACAACACTTGAAATGTTATCTTATTTTAAAGTGCTATGCCAATTACCACGTATAACTTTATTGAAATTATAAGGTTAGTTGAGTACTATAAGAAAATAATACATTAATCTCAAGACTGTTATATTAAAAATGTGGCATGAAGACAATGGATTATAACAACATCAGTTGTGTTTGTCAATGTTATTGTGTACATTCAAGCTACTAAGACCTTTAGTTTATTATGTTAAGTCAGAACATGTGCAGTTCACAATGTCACTTTTTTAGAGCTTTTACAAGTCTGTATCATGTCCAAAGTCAAAGAGAACCATGATCCAAACATGTAGGAGTGCATTGAAGAATATGTAGTATAAAAATAAAACCTAAAAGGGTGAGGAACATGCAGGACTAATATCTTACCTTGACACTATGATTAAAGAAAATATGTCCCTGGCTCTACAGACAGTGGTGTGCTAGATAGTTCTGACTGAGTTTCCACATACAGTGCCCTCCATGATTATTGGCACCCGTAGTGAAATTAGCAAAAAAAGGGTTAGTAAAAATGCATCATTTGGTGAATTGGCGTAATGTCACAATGAAGAAATTACAAAAATACAACCTTTCATCAAGAAATAATTATTTTTAACAAAACCAAGTTTGTCACGTGTGCGGGAGGGAGGGACACTGCAATGCCTAGTAGATTGATGAACTTGCATCCAGGTGGTTTCCAGCAATAGTATTGTAGCTTTGAATTTCTCTACGTTATGAACTAAATAAAATACATAGGTCATGTTAGTTTACCGCAGGTGACTGCACCTTTTCCACTTTGTGTTCTAAACGTCTATGCTTCCACTGCCATAGGGTATTAACTGTTGCAAAGTTACCATTTACACTGCTCACCCATCGTAATAAGCACAACATTCTTTGACACACTTTGAAACTAGCTAGCTCCCTTCTGGTGTTGCCATTCAGACACCTAACTATAGCTACAATGGATAGCTGTTGGATAAAAAGTCGAACTGGCTAGCTACTATTGCGGGTCGGAAAGTCTAGTCTACATCTAGTGAGTGTGTGTGAGAGTATGATGTCACTTTGACATGAGCTGTATCCCTTCTAGCTATGACTGGCCTGGTGCCGCCCACAATTGAAACCCCATCAACAATCAAAATATGCACCTATGTCACTGTGCCCAGACCTGCATTGATTTGCACTTAGCTAATCATGTTACAAATTTAAAGTGTCCCACACAACCATGCTGACTGCAATTCTGAGCTGGCACACACTATTCATAGTGAGTCATTGTATTAAAAATTTGAAAATTGTGACAACGTCGATGGCCCCCACGCAATTCCCTCAGACACAAGGACAAAAGAACCGTGAAAAACAGGACCGTCTCTGGAGGTCCTCCTTACTTAGGGGGCCAAAATGCAAGGCGTCACTTGCGGGTCGAACAACTATGCAGCTGAACAGAGTTTATTGACAAACACTCCTTTCGTGACCTCCAAATGCAAAATTTAGTCAAATTAATTAACCTTGGATAGATCTGAATGACACCTACTGATTGATAGGTTAGGATCTCCCGGAACTCACCTGGCAGTCTTAAGTCTAATTGGCCACTATATATTTTTTTATTCCGTGTTGGACAAGCAATGTGATAAGAATGAGACGGCGAGGTGACATGTTGGATGGGAATGCCCTTCATAATCCCGCATTTGTATTTGTAGAGCTACCGACAAGGCAGGGTCAGGGGGAGTTCGAAAGGTGAAATTGGGAGAGGAAAAATAGGGAAAACCACTATATAGGATTCTGCTAACCAAACAGCACAGATGGTGTTAGTATTAACGATGTTGAGAAACCTGGTGATTCCCATTTACTCTTGTGATTCAAGTGTTCATATAACAATCCCAAATATTTTAAAATATACTCTGATCTGCTAAACAGATAAAAAATATTTTGAACAACTCCTCTAGTGGTATTTAGTCTGTTCTGTTTCTTAAATAAAAACCCAAAGAAAATAATATTGTCATTTAAAAATATACAGCTCTGGAAAAAGTGATGAGGCCACTGCAAATTTTACTTAAATCTACTCATTAGTATTGTGTTGTTTAAAAAGGAATGTTAACCTTTTTTATTTGCTGACAACACTGCATTGTTTTGTTATTTTGACCAGTTGTCATTTTCTGCAATGAAATAGAACAAAAACCATATAAGTCATTTTACCCAAACTTATACTTATCAATAGTAAAACCAGAGACATTTTTGCAATGGTCTTATTTTTTTCCAGAGCTGTATAACTGTATAATAAAGTAAAACGTTATTTCAAAGTAAACAAATACACACATGGTAAGATACAGTATTTGTAATATAATACCACTGGTTTTGTATCCCAGGCTACTAAGGATGTCAACAACATGACAGTAAAGATGCCTTGGCAATGTTTTATTAACGGGAGGTTTGAGGACGCGGAAAACGGCAAGACCACTGATACTGTCAACCCTGCCGATGGCTCGGTGAGTTTGAATGCGCACACACACACTCTGCTCATTTCGTACTTCAGCATACAAGTTTGCTAACATTATTGAGAGGACTGTATTGAAACTCAGGCGTCAGTTAACCGTTTTCCCCAGGTGATCTGTAAGGTGGCCTACTCATCTGTAGGTGATGTGGACCGGGCAGTAGCTGCAGCCAAAGAGGCCTTTGAGGTTGGCCCGTGGGGCAGGATGAACCCCAGAGACCGTGGGAGCCTGCTGTACAAGTAAGCCCCAGGCATACACTCAGCTAAAGGATTATTAGGAACACCATACTAAAACTGTGTTTGACCCCCTTTCACCTTCAGAACTGCCTTAATTCTACGTGGCATTGATTCAACAAGGTGCTGAAAGCATTCTTTAGAAATGTTGGCCCATATTGATAGGATAGCATCTTGCAGTTGATGGAGATTTGTGGAATGCACATCCAGGGCACGAAGCTCCCGTTCCACCACATCCCAAAAATGCTCTATTGGGTTGATATCTGGTGACTGTGGGGGCCATGTTAGTACAGTGAACTCATTGTCATGTTCAAAAAACCAATTTGAAATTATTCGAGCTTTGTGACATGGTGCATTATCCTGCTGGAAGTAGCCATCAGAGGAAGGGTACATGGTGGCTATAAAGGGATGGACATGGTCAGAAACAATGCTCAGGTAGGCCGTGGCATTTAAATGATCCCCAATTGGCACTAAGGGGTCTAAAGTGTGCCAAGAAAACATCCCCCAAACCACTACACCACCACCAGCCTGCACAGTGGTAACAAGGCATGATGGATCCATGTTCTCATTCTGTTTACGCCAAATTCTGACTCACCATCTGAATGTCTCAACAAAAATCGAGACTCATCAGACCAGGCAAAATTTTTCCAGTCTTCAACTGTCCAATTTTGGTGAGCTCTTGCAAATTGTAGCCTCTTTTTCCAATTTGTAGTGGAGATGAGTGGTACCAGGTGGGGTCTTCTGCTGTTGTAGCCCATCCGCCTCAAGGTTGTGCGTGTTGTGGCTTCACAAATGCTTTGCTGCATACCTCGGTTGTAACGAGTGGTTATTTCAGTCAAAGTTGCCCTTCTATCAGCTTGAAGCAGTCTGCTCATTCTCCTTTGACCTCTAGCATCAACAAGGCATTTTCGCCCACACTGGTTGTTTTTCCCTTTTCACACCATTCTTTGTAAACCCTAGAAATGATTGTGCGTGAAAATCTCAGTAACTGAGCAGATTGTGAAATACTCAGACCTGCCCGTCTGGCACCAACAACCATGCCACGCTCAAAATTCCTTAAATCACCTTTCTTTCCCATTCTGACGTTCAGTTTGGAGTTCAGGAGATTGTCTTGACCAGGACCACACCCCTAAATGCATTGAAGCAACTGCCATGTGATTGGTTGAGTAGATAATTGCATTAAGGAGAAATTGAACGGGTGTTCCTAATAATCCTTTAGGTGAGTGTACATCTCCTGCCTTGGATAAATCTCTGTTGACTTGTAATAAGGACCAGTTTTCCTTGCAGGAAAACTTTTATATTTAAAATTGATTTCCAAACTTTGTGTTATGCTGTAATTCCATTAGACAAAGGATCATTTTTCCCCATTTTGTAAATAATTCCATATTAGTCATATTATTGAAGAGATTTGGCCAGTTTATACAATCCCAAATATTTTAAAATATACTCTGATCTGCTAAAACGATAAAACATATTTTGACTAACTCCTTTAGTCCAAGTATTAGATTTGATGGTATTTAGTCTGTTCTGTTTCTCAAATAAAAACTCAAAGAAAATAATATTGTAATTTAAAATATATAGCTCTGGGAAAAAGTGATGAGACCACTGCAAATTTAAATCTACTCATTAGTATTGTGTTGTTTAAAAAGGAATGTTAACCTTTTTTCTTTACTGACAACAATGCATCTTTTTTTGTTATTTTGACCAGTTGTCATTTTCTGCAATAAAATAGAATAAAAACCATAAGTCATTTTACCCAAACGTATACTTATCAATAGTAAAACCAGAGACATTTTTGCAATGGTCTTATTTTTTTCCAGAGCTGTATAACTTTTAATATAAAATTATAAGAAAAACAAATTAACCTTATTCAGGGCCTTGCTTGGTATCTCAACAGGGCAGTAGGATGTAACGTATTAGCCTTAATACTAGTGGGCAAACAACTGTCCTATGATTGTTCTCTTAAATCTTATCATCATAAAACTGATAAATCCCAAGATGACTTGGTTAAACACAGGCCTTGGATTCCAGAGGGTCCCTCATCTAGAGGTCTTGTTTCACAGAATGGACCACAGTATTGTTCACACACAGAGACTGAACATCAAATTTAGCAAAATGTGAAATAGAGGCCTGAGATTATTTTCTAAAAGAGAATAATTAAATCATTAATAACAACAACAAAATTGTCCATATCTTAAGCACAGAGAATTCATCGATTATTTTAATCTATTTTTGGTAATACTAATATCTTCTAGTGCATAGAAATAATTAATTATATTGGTAAAAATGAATACACACTACACAATTGTTTTCAAATAATGTGTGACTTCAGCCAGTTATTAAACTCCTCTGTGGACTCAGCCTTTGTGAATGATAGTGTCTCCTTTCTCCCCTGACTAGACTGGCTGACCTGATGGAGGAGCATCAGGAGGAGTTAGCTACCATAGAGTCCATTGACTCTGGAGCCGTCTACACTTTGGCCCTGAAGACACACGTAGGCATGTCCATCCAGACCTTCCGCTACTTTGCCGGCTGGTGCGACAAGATCCACGGCAAGACAATACCTATCAACCAGGCCAGGCCCAACCGCAATCTGACCTTTACCAGGAAGGAACCTCTGGGGTAAGGTGTCAGAGTTCACATAAAACTGTTACAGGAAATAACTAAATGAAGGTATGATCATGGTTTTGGTAGCAGTAAAAGTATTGTTTGTGCTATTTGAATCCAGTGGCTCCTATTGACATTCAGTCTTGTGTGTTTCCTTCATTCCAGAGTGTGTGCCATCGTAATCCCCTGGAACTACCCACTCATGATGCTGGCATGGAAGAGCGCTGCTTGCCTTGCAGCAGGAAACACACTGGTCTTGAAACCAGCACAGGTGAGAACACACACAGACCTGTATACATCACAACAGATTAGGATCACCAACTGCTCATGTATGTTATACATTTAAAAGGGCATTCTAACGCTACCTCAAATATCTTCAAATATCTTCTAGCACTGCATGTGTGAATATCAGGGTGTCCCATATCTAGGCAAGGAACACGTCTTGGCTTACTCTCAGCTCTTGTCCACAAGGTTACCCCGCTGTCGGCCCTGAAGTTTGCAGAGCTGACAGTGAAAGCTGGCATCCCGAAAGGGGTCATCAACATCATACCTGGCTCAGGTAACAAATTGGTATAGGTCATACTGATTTTGAGTGAGGTCATAAATTACCACTGTGGATTTAAGCTGTGCATTTTCAACACTTTATATCCCTTGCTTTCTCGCTCTTCTCACTAATGTTGCAGTCCCAAGAGGTGTTGTAGTTTTTTATGAATTCAGTCTTAATCTTTTTCCTTTTGTCTATTCTCATCTAGGTGGAATGGTGGGACAACGCATGTCTGATCACCCGGATATACGTAAACTAGGTTTTACAGGCTCCACCCCGATCGGTAAACAGATAATGAAAAGGTAATGTTGGGAGGGACTGGGGGGCTCCAATGGGACATTAATCTACTTTGTACTTAAGTGTCATTTGCGGTTGCAGCTGTGCACTCAGTAACCTGAAGAAGGTGTCTCTGGAGCTTGGGGGGAAGTCTCCACTCATCATCTTCAGCGACTGTGATATGGACAAGGCTGTGCGCATGGTAAGAGGAAGACTACAAAAAAAGACACCAGAACAGAGACAGTCAAAAGTAAAGAGTGTTTGTCTCTGTTATAACCTCCAAACAGGATGTGACCTCACTTCACGCAGTTTTTTCCTTTCGTTAGGGCATGAGCTCTGTGTTCTTCAATAAAGGCGAGAACTGCATTGCTGCGGGACGCCTGTTTGTGGAAGAGTCCATTCACGATGAGTACATCAGGAGAGTGGTTAGTCCCCTCCTTCCACGACAATCCCAAATCCCGTTCAATTTTCCTTCTCTTCCTTCTCTTGTTTGTCAACAGAGCCTCTGGGTGACATGGCCAAAATGTCCCTCTTAATTTAGAGTATAAGATCCCATTATTACATTGGGCATTCCATCTCTATACCCACCGTCCTTTCCTCTTCACCAAAACCAACTTCCTCTTTTTCCACCAGGTGGAGGAGATAAAGAAGATGAAGGTAGGAGATCCTCTGGACCGCTCCACGGACCACGGGCCACAGAACCACAAGGCCCACATGGAAAAGCTGGTGGAGTACTGCGAAGTGGGCCTGAAGGAGGGCGCCACGCTCGTGTATGGGGGCAAACAGGTGCATAGGCCAGGTAAACCCTTTTAAAACACTGACAAATCAACATTAGTAGACCACACATGCAAACCCCTTTCATATTCCCCATGTAAAAAGATTGGATATATAGTCAGAAGAGGTGCAAAAAATATTTAACATTCAAAGTGCTTTCAAAAAGTTGGGAAAGACAGGATGTTCATTATCATTATGAACTATATTCCGATGTGCTTTTTGCTCCAGGTTTCTTCATGGAGCCCACACTTTTCACAGATGTTGAAGATCACATGTTCATCGCTAAAGAAGAATCATTTGGCCCCATTATGGTGGTGTCCAAGTTTAAAGATGGGTAGGTATTTTCTGTTTAAATAAAAAAGAGATTCAATTTCACTGACTTGATTAGACCATTTTTTGGATCCCAAATCTGTGTGATGATTACCAACGTCCCATCTCACCCCTAGCGATGTCGACGGTGTGCTGAAAAGAGCTAATGACACAGAGTTTGGGCTAGCATCTGGCGTGTTCACGCAGGACATCAACAAGGCCATGTACGTGAGTGAAAGGCTGGATGCCGGAACTGTGTTTGTCAACACCTACAATAAGACAGATGTGGCCTCGCCATTTGGTGGTTTTAAACAGTCTGGCTTCGGCAAAGATCTTGGTGAGTCTTGGGATTAATTGTTTATCTATTAAGTGTATGGGTTTCAGATTTTAATGTGGATCATATGGTATGCACATTATGTTGGCTCTCAGAAATGCATTGACATTTATTCAACTTAGTTTTTATTTTTTTCTATAAAACATTGTCCAGAGATTCACAAAAGATGATTTGCAAGTTCACCAACACTTTTGACCCCAACATGTTTGAGTATATGCTTTGCTGTCGTTCTGTTCTCTCTATAGGTGAGGATGCTCTGAACGAATACCTCAAGACCAAAGCAGTGACTGTGGAATACTGAAGCAACCCGGACCTCCAAATGAACTCATATCCACTTTTGATCAATCAGTCCATCTGATCGAGACATATCAGTCACGCAATTAGTCTTCAGGAGTCCAGCTATGGCTTTGCAGCTGCAGGTGTGTGAGAGAGCTTAAATGTGTAGCCTCTGCCACACACTTGTCTCAATGTGCCTAGTTTTATTTTAACATTCACTTTGGGAACTCGCATCATGCACACAACACACAGGATCCATTTTTTGTTTTGCTATTACCAGGTAAGTTGATTATGAACTAATTCTTATTTACAGCAACAACCTGGGAGCAATTACGGTTAACGGTGTTGCTCACAGACAGAATGACAGAGGCTTGACCTTGGCAGTCGGGGGGATCCGAACCAAGGTCCTAATGGTCCCCAATCAGATGCAGTAACCACTAGGCCAGCTTGCTGCCCCCATTGCAATGCAACTTTGGTTCCAGAACTGGAGCCGAGGTGGATTTGACAGGATCAAACTGGTTTGAGTTTCTCCACTCTCAGTTTGATAGAACAGTTTAAGTTAATGTCCAGCTTTTAGTTTTTTAACCAATTAATTGTTTAGACTATCTGAGCCATATACAAATATTGTGCAGTATTTATTTATTTCTAAAGCTTGCAATGTCACATTGTTGCTCAGCTCAGGTGCCAAACTTGTGCTGAACTTACCCACAACTCCCTTTATTAAGTGTTATTTGTAAATATTTTATAAAAAAACTTTGATACAATTACAATGAAAAATAATTTGATACAGTATTTTTCACATTGTATTCTGATCCGAAAAGGAGAATGGTATGTTACAACACTAGAACCTAAATGTTTAGCATACCAACCTGATTATTTAAGCCTTTTAAACAAGTCAATTAATTGTTGAAAGTGTTCTTCCTGCTCTAGTTTTGGTAGAAAGCTTTTTGGGAAACATCATAGGCAAAGCTATGGATATCGTGACTGACCATCCCTGATATGTATCGCATTCTTGTAAATGTGTTAAGACTATATCATGTTTGTTACTGCATTGTCTTGAAACAAAGTAAAACAAAAGGGTACATATCATTAAATCTGCACTGTAACTTTTACAAAAAATACTATAACAGTGTTTTAAGACAAGAAAATATTAAACATCCACTTAAATAATGCAAAATCAAACTAGAGGAAAAATGCATATTATGGACAAAGTATGTATTTTCAGAAATAGGTAATATTGTCTCCATATTATTCCTGAGTTAAATTAACATATTTAAAAGAAATTTAAACTACGTAAAATTTGAGCCAACAGGACAAATGAATGGAACGTTACATAGTGCAGTTCTAAGTGCGTAGGTCCAAGCATGTAAAACATCAGATTACCCCATACAAATTAATTTCAGTTACACAGTATATTCATTTTAATATGTATAATATTTGCTACCTTTAATTGAGTATGCAATGTATTCCAGACATTGATTTTAATACAATTTTTAACACTAACTGTATACCGGTACATACAAGAACATGTTGTTGCCATTATCTGAGGAATAGTGTAGTTGCAGTTTGACAACTAGAGTGATAGTCACGTCTTTATGAAGATGTGACTATTCACCCCATGCTTTGTGCAAAAAACAGTATTGTCTTCCAAATGTACAATGGTGAATAAACTTGTTCCTTCTTTTAAATTATAATGTGTTTTGTCATTTCTCATAACTCATGACATTCACTATTGGACAAGATTCATACACTTTTATTATGAAATTCATTCAAGTTGTCAAATCTTGTGACAAACCATTTATATAAATGTAAGAACTGGACCTATTCCTATTCATAAAAATAAAGTTGAATCTCCTGCTTGATAGACTTAACATAAGGCCTCTCACTTGTAGCCATGCTAATATGCTAGCAATAAATCATATGAAAGTTAACTGAAATCTATTGTAATGGAATTGAATCCAAATAATTCTCTCCATAAGGTTGGTCAGAAACTGGCAAAGATGTAAAGCACATTGGTACCACAAATGCCTGAGAAGGACCTCTAATACTTCCCATGTCATTATTGCTCCAAAAACACTGAATCATTTGATGCATGGTTTTTGCCCCTTATGGCTATTCACAAAAAACAGCAGCATCTACATTCCCTAAACCACTGAATCCATTAGCCCTCCAGGGTCCTTTAAACCATTCAAGCATAATGGTTCAGCTTGGATTATCCAACAACTCATGCCAGTTATTGAACTTTGTATTTTGCACTGTGACTTTCCCAGTAGTCTCTTTAGAGGTTTATAGCAGGCACATCTTCACAAGTCTCCAAGACTTGGATATTTAACAGCTTTTTCTTCTGGCTGTCACCAGGCAGTTTGAGGTTGTGCGCTGTGACCTCGCTCTCCTCAGAGTCTGAGGTGGTGTCCTGTAAAGACTCCTCATCTGAATCACTGTCTGAAGAGCCAAGTTCCACCAGCGACACGTCCTGGTAGAGATAAGCCAATGACATAATTACCATCAAATAATCTTTCATCACATGAACATTAGTGCAAATGTACATATACAATCTTATACTTCCAATACTTGTATATTTTGTTTCATTACATTTTCCCCTTTCCTTTTCTATTATTTGGAATGACAGTAGACATAGGTATGTAAGGGGAGAGAAAGGGCATAGACAGTGGCCACGTCTGGGCAGAAAAAGTTTGAAATATCCAATAAATTTTGTTCCACTTCATAATTGTGTCCCACTTGCTGTTGATTCTTCACAAAGAATTACAGTTTCATATCTTTATGTTTGAAGCCTGAAATGTGGCAAAAGGTCGAAAAGTTCAAGGGGGCCGAATAATTTCGCAAGGCACTGTACATCTGTAGTTCTCAATCAATTCTTCCTTTCACGCTCATAATGAAGATACTTTAGTGATTGTTCGCGATCTACAGTGTAGATTTAAAAAATGCAAGTGTTCAACACAAATCTGTGTGGCGGCCTGGGGAAAACCTTCACATGGTAACATTTTAATTTTCTGGGCTGAATACATCTTCAGAAACTACAAACTCCCCTGCATACAAATCTTTATCACAACTGACGTTACATCATTTTAAAGTTGACATGAGTCAAAAAGCGATAAGGGAGAATTAAAAGATTCCATTCGGTTTTATTCTAATTCTATTGTGATGTATGAGAGAAACACAGACACTCAGCTTGACTGTTTCAAAAAGTTTCAATCCATCTATGAATTTTTTTTAAACATTACCTGCAGATATTGGTGGTATTCAATTAAAAGTAATTATCCCAAAAAATTATATATTTAATTAAATTGAAGTGTCCAAAAAAATGTTAATGTCATTGCGATTACCGACGTTAACAACAGAGCAAAATAATTTTTCAGTTTCAAGACAGGATATCTAGCTATGGTCGCACATTGCTGCCAAGGAGGAAAAATAATAAAAATGAAGAATAAACTCAAAACAGTATTTCCAGTTTTTTGCAATGTCCATTTTAGCCCTTGCATTCGTACTTTAGGTTATCATTATGGATCGCTTGCTTGAGTTAACCAACTTATTTTTCTTTTTCCGTTTGAGATCAGGATATATAATTGTCATTGAGCCATATAATTCTGTCATTGTTCATAGATGTTGTCAAAGCCTCCACAGAATGAAAAATCAGACATACATTTCCGAAGCTTCGCATGTGAAGTTTAGTGTGTTTAAATGCATCCAAGTGTAATATGTAGCATACATAATTATAAAGGCTGTCTGTACACATTTGCACAGGCCAGATAATAAGCTACGTGGTGAAACAAAATATATTTGCCTACCCAAAATACGAAAGCGCATGACATAGCAGAAGAGGGAGTGTGCACAATATGGAGAGATGGCCAGTGCTTTTTTACTACACTTTACATTTTGTACATTTTTAAGTAGGTTAGGCTATGAGAGCAGCCAAGTTATGACAGAAAATGCATCACAAACATCGATGTTCACTCTGCACTATTAAAGTCGAAATATTATTTCAATATTAAAATCTAAATATTAGGGATGCACCGAAATGAAAATTCTTGGCTGAAACCGAAAAAGAGGATACCAAGGCCGAAAACCAAAACACCGAAAGAAATTATGACGTCACACATGGATACATTCAGTAATTGTGTGGCGGACTGGGAAAACACTTGACTTTCTGGGCTGAATACATCTTTGGAAACTACACTCTCTCCTTAAAACAAATCTGTTTGAATCACTCAGATATCTTTATCACAACTGAAGTTACATTATTTTAAAGTTGACATGCATCAAAAAGTTATAAGGGAGAACTGCATTCAAAGATTCCATGCTGTTTCATTCTAATTCTATTGTGATGCATGAGGTTCACCTACACACAACTCGACTGTTTCAAACAGATTATTTATCTTTGAACTATTTTTTTAAACATTACCTAGATATTGGTTGCATTCAATTAAACTTATTATAACAAATTATTATGCTAAAAAATATTATATTTAAATGTATTTGAAGAAGTGTCCAAAAATGTTAATTTCATTGCGATTACCGACGCTAACAAAAAAGAGATAAAAAACGGTAAATTCTTATGTAGTAATCTATTAATACAGCTAAATCACCTGTTGGCAACAGTGACCATATTAATGACATTTAAACTGTCAACAAGCTACTCTGTTATCTATTCGTTGTTGCTTGACAAAAGGTCAAGTTCAAACAGCAGCGCAAAGAAGGGGAAAATGTGAGGGGGGGGGCAACTACTCTCGGAATCAGAGCCTCTCGCTTCCAATTAAAGATGGATTCAAGTTACAGGATATCCATCACTGCTCTAAAATCCTTCATGACATTACTGCAATGATGTTTATATATTTTTATCATAGCCTATTCTCATAACTTGCCAGCTAAAACTGATAAGCACTTTGCAGCATTGGCTCAACCCTCTTCTAAAAATGGGACTGTATTTTGATGCAGCGTAAATGGAAATAAATCCTTTTGTTCATGATCACGTTGTGAATGTAAATGTCAGTTTAAAATACAAGGCTAGATTAATAACTTTTAGCAAGTAATTTAAGTTAAATACAGGCTGACTTCACTGATCGGATGTTTGTGTCTGTCTGCTGCAGCACTCAAGAGCAGGAGAAGTAAGAAGCTTTCAAATTGAAAAGGCTTAAAAATCTGGTTAGCTAACATGTGCAAAAACCACTGAAATTAACTGTTTTTCACAAGTAATCATGTTATTTTGTACATTACAATTAAGTTAAGGGTGTAACCTATACAAAACGTAAAAAAATATCAATTTTGACAGGGAACACATTTTCGATCTTATTTGGCCTATATATAGCCAACAATGAGTGAATGCGACATCAGACTAGTGTTGTCACGATACCAAAATTGTTTTGATACCGATACCAAGTAAAGAATTGCGATTTCGATACTTTTTTGATACTTTTCCTGAAAAGGGAGAAACACTGTCAAATATCATTGCTGTGCTTTATTTTAAAACCGGGACAACATTCTAATCATATAATATAATATAATCTAATCACCTAATATAAATAAGTCACTGACAAATGCACATGCTCTTAGGGATGGGCCATTAGCGATACCAGTACTTGGTATCCACATTTTAAGACCGTTATGCTGCTCAACACTTTAAAGATTAGCCATAGATGGCCATAGTTGTAAGCTAAATCTGATTCACGTAAATGTTTCAATGGAAATGTAAAGCTATTCCAGCCCTATGCATATATTTCAGATTGATGATAACGACAGTCTACTTCCTCATTCAGAGACCATGGTTATAAAGCTGTACACCTGTATATATTGCTATTTAAAAAAAGAAAGAAAAGCGATAAATGTGATAATGCTTCCCTGCAATATGAGGTTGCACACAAAATCACCACCTAAAATGCATAATCATTCCAACTATGAAGCCACACATTAGCTATTGAAAAAAACTATTTTCCTCAGCATTTGTCCATTAGAGTTAAAATGTCGAAATACGAAATCGTTTTTCTCATTGCTATTTTCATGTAGCCTAATTTTTGTAAAATTATAGGTAAAAAATATTAGAATCCTCAAGGAAATGCGCACGTTTTAGTACAGGAACAAACAAAGGATGAAAGTTATTAAGCTATTCGGTGCATACTGTAACGGTAGAAAACAGCCCCCGGATCTAGCCTATTTAAGCCACCTTCAGGAAGGAAAGACAAATATCAGTAGTTTGCAACACTTCTGGTTATATGATTAATATATTTATATTATAATATATGATTGGGTCATTCCCTGTTTTGGAGAAGGTCACTTCAAACAGACATTCTCATCTTACACAAAACGTCTGCAATGCTTAGGGCAAATTGCGTTCGCGTTTCTCTCACTTTAGCTATGAAGGAGACGTAAACCTTTGACATCTGTAATAAATACTATTACACATTCTTGAACTGCAATTTAAATTATGTTCTTCTGGATAAGTAGGAATATTTACTTTTCTATATTTGAGTTGGCTGATCAACATCTAAGAAATAGCAGATTTTAGATTTTAGGCAGGCTATTGGTTAGCCATGAGGATAATGCCCATAGTTAGCCTACTATTTCTCTAGATAGCCTCGTCAAATACGGTGGTGCAAAATAGTGACTTGAAACAAAATAAACCATAGCCTCCTCATTTGATTTAAGGGCATGAACGTGATCATGTTATCTTTCACATACTAACCTGTCGGTCTTTAAACTCCTTGAGCGTACAGCTCGGGGTGCTTGTCGGCCAAGTGTTTCGCCAGGTTCAATGTGTAGGCTCACTTTGTTTGCATTTGTTTGTAGCACTGATGACAAACAGGTCTCGACTTATAGGTAGCTTATGCTCTCACTGTCAGCAAGGTAGGCAAAGTACTTCCATATTTCACTCCTCGCATCATCTTTTTCTACTAGTCGTGGACTGGCGACCACAGTAGCACTTGTACACTTGTGCTCGCACATGCAGCCATCTCGCTGTAGTGTTTGTTTGTCACATGACAGCTGCAGCTTCTTTGCTGCGTGCGTGAGGAGAAAAAACACAGACGTCCATAGGGAGGCACTGGAAGCGTGCGTTGTGCACACACCAACATGAAATACGTCTCTTACAAATCTGGAACTTGGTCATTCTTAAAAGTATCGATACTAATAAATTTAGGAATCGTGACATTTTAAATCTCAGAGAATCGCGATACTTTTGAAGTATCGGTGCACCGTGCAACACTACATCAGACGGTTTCTTTCTTCCAGTACGACACACAATTATACAATCTATGATTCAGACAAGCATGTGCAGGTCGCGGTTTCTGTTTTGCGTCATCACAACAATTCGGCTGTATTGTTTCGGTGATATAAGTATTTCGGTGCCCGAATATTCGGGGCATCCCTACTAAATATTATTTAGACAAAAGTCACAGCAGTTAACATGCAGCAGTGAACGTCACTGTTTGATAAATGCATTTTCTGCCATAGCTTACTATAAGTATTAGACCAGCCAAGCTATCTGGCTATGGCTTTTTCCACAATACCGTTCAAATTGTGAAACAATGCCTGTCCTTGAAGTAAGATGCTGCTTATTACTCTCCATATTGGGTGCTCTCACTTTTCCACTAATTTGCACGCTTTTGTGTATTATAGACAGGCTAATTGAATTGTATTTTTCTTGGCCACGTATTACCTGTCCTGTGCAAATATAAACATACAGCCTATAGCCTATTATTATACATGTAGACTAAATATTGCACTTGGATGCATTTAAACACACTAAACTTTGCATGCGAAACATCGAGATCACGCATGTCTGATTGATTTTTCCTTCTGTGGAAGCTTTGATCGAGGACTCTCCACAATGTACGTAAAGAATGACAACGTCATATATGAACAATAACAGCATTATAGGCTATGGCTTAATAACACTAATATCCCAATGCATCAAACAAAAAAGAAAAGTTGGCTAACTCAAGCAAGCTGGCCACAATGACACCTAATGTTTGAATGCAAGGGCTGAAATGGACAGTGCAAAAAAAAGCCAACATAATATTTAGAGTTGATTCTCAAAATATATTTCTCCTTAACAGCAATGCACCATATAGATATACAAATAATTGGGAGCAATCAATCTTTGTATTTTGATTGTAATTATTATGAAAAACTCCAGACTTATTTGTTATGAGATACATGATATTGACAAATCGAGACACTGGAATGCAAAGGTCCAATAGTTACGCAATTTCGAGCAAGTAAAAAACATATGGTAGAGGTCACATGGGGAGGAATGACATCTGTCACACACATCCACCACTGTAGGATACATTCTAGACAGTAAGGAATTCTGTTGGTCACCTTAAACTGAATGAGCCCAAAACAAGCACAAGATGAAGTGGAACTTGTTCTGTCGATCACTCTATCCCAGAAATCCTTCAAAATTTCAAGACCCATTTCCTGCTCCCAAGCAGTTATAGGTGTATTAGTGGAGTGTTTATCACAGGACATAATCCAAGAATAGATTAGTGAAATTACTGATTTCGGTTGAGGTAGAACATTCAATAGCTCATTCCAGGACTGGGTGGGGGGGTAGAAAAGGGAATCCAGCAAATTCAGAGGACACGAAATATCTCATCTGCAGATATTGAAAAGAATTTGACACTTTGCCCCTGTGTTTAACAACCAAGTAGAAGTTTTCTAAAAAGAACATTTTCACAAAAAACCCAACGTATATTTCACTATTCAAACGTGCCTATTAAAGTGATGTTTTCATGTCTGAATAGTCCAGTCTCACTGGCGAAAATAATCACCAACTAGTGTCTGGATAAATGTCAATAATCAAATAGGCTAATTGGCATCAAACCAGAAAAACTATAATTGTTTGTTTTTATTGAGTACTTGAGAAAAGACCTCCAGTAGGCAAATCAAACTACAAACTGGACAATTCCCATATGTAATGCTAAAGTACAATTAAGTAGAAAAAGGAAGAAAAATTATATACAGTTAGATCACATAGGCTACTCACTTATACAGCACATAAGCTTATAATAACCACCCTAATCTTTCATGTTTTTTAAAACAATTTATAACTTTATTGGACAGATTAACTATAACTTCACGCTGTGTGGAATTCCAGCGAAATTCAACAGGCCAGTAGCAGCGGCGGCAGGCTGGGTTAAAGGCTATCACCCCCACGAATAAGCTTAGTTCTCCCATCGTTTGAATGTTGGCCAACCCTCCCTTTCTCTTGCCTGAAGTGCTTGAAAACATATTTAAGAAACAGTATGGGAGATGCTCCACACCGTAATGAAGTGCAGTTCGAACAATCCGTCAACTCCATTTATTAGTGACTCGTTCAATTTTGTTGTTAATTTTGCATGTGTTATTAGTAGTGTGGGCAGTTAAACGCATTATTAACGGCGTTAACGCAAAGCCATTTTAAACGGTGTCAATTTTTGCGCTGAAAAACTTTGTAGTTTTTTTTTCACACGCCGTTGCAACAACTAGTTAGAAAAACTACAACACTGCACCGGATCTAGCTAGACTGGAAACAAAACAACAGGCTCGCCGCAGCCGCACACACTTTTTTGGGCTTGTGAGCTGGCCAAAGAGTACTACGTTACGTTTTGAGTGGATGGCGAACGCAAGACGCCGAAATGGATGCCAATAAAATTCTGAATGAAAAGTTTACTTTTAAAAAGTTGCCAAATGGTTCCATTGACAAGACCAAAGTGATCCGTGTGTTTGGTCGTTTTGAACTGAGCCATCATTGCAGCACATCCAGTCTGAAAGATCACTTGATGGCAAAGCACGCAGCTGATGCGAATTCTCTGCCCGTCGTCATAGCCAGGCGTTAATGGATGACTTTAGACAGTACGTGGCAAACGTGTTTTCAATAAAAAAAAACATTTGCACAAAGCAAGCCAATCCACTTTTCCATGTAGATAAGCATTAAAATTTGAAAAAAATTGTGGGACAAAAACAAATCAAGGGACATTTAGAACAGATAAAAATATGCGATTAATTGCGAGTTAAGTATGACATTAATGTGATTAAATATTTTAATCGTTTGAAAGCACTAGTTATTGGCTATATTCATATATATTCATATATCACCATCATGTCGTTCTTTTGAAAAAAATTAGAAACTTTTGAAGATATAGTCTATAGATTATATCCTACTGATATGGAATGGTACATATATTCATCAAATCCAAATAAAAAATGTACAACAAAGAGAGAGAGCTCTAGAAAGGATTAGAGCCCGAATGATATCGGCCGATATTAGGCATTTTCCAAACTATCGGTATCGGCAATTGTGTTTTTTTTAAACTGCCTCTGCTGAACTGATTCAGTACATCATACTGTATATAGTTTATTTTGCTGTTGTTATTTATTGGAACAGAATATTTTTTTCCAGTCTTGTTCAAAGATATATTTATGAAGCTGTTAAGTCTATTAATACTGCTAAATTAGATTTTTTTGTTTTCACATCTTAAAATTGTATTTTATATATATATATAAAAAAAATCTGTAAATAAAACAAATTTCCCTTACATTAGTTCTTTATAGTAATATATATACACTGCTCAAAAAAATAAAGGGAACACTAACACACATCCTAGACCTGAATTAACTAGTTATATGAAATACTTTCATCTTTACATAGTTGAATGTGCTGACAGCAAAATCGTGAAGAATGAAAGCACCGCCAGCATTCAAAGGTGACCAAAACATCAGCCAGGAAGCATAGGAACTGAGAAGTGGTCTGTGGTCACCACCTGCAGAACCACTCCTTTATTGGGGGTGTCTTGCTAATTGTCTATAATTTCCAACTGTTGTCTACAATTTGCACAACAGCATGTGAAATTGATTGTCAATCAGTGCTGCTTCCTGAGTGGACAGTGTGATTTCACAGAAGTGTGATTGATTTAGAGTTACATTGAGTTGTTTAAGTGTTCTTTATTTTTTTGAGCAGTGTATAAATATATAAATAAGCCAATATCGGAATATCAGATTTAAAAATCACCAAATATTTGTATCGGCCTTAAAAATCCTTAATTGGTCGGGCTCTAGAAAGAATATCGACACTCTAGACATTACCATTTACAATAACGTTGATATTTTTAGAAATCTACCTGAAGCCGCAGAGTATCACACTTTTACGTGCAGACAGTAATAATCAGAAACCTCATACAGAATATACCAGTTGGTCAAATCCTTAGAATTACAACGTAAATACTAAGTGTTATATTATCCGATAACGGCAAACAATTACAAAATTCATAGTTTTATTAATTGTAGCATGGTATTCACCCACCCGTGCTGTTATTATTCTCAAGATCATGTAAGATTTGCTATATGCACAGCAGACTTCATTTTGACCTTAAAAACATGTATTTTAGAGACAAGATGGTAATTTTAACTACTGTCACTTGATTCTTTTAGGCATGTAAACCATTGTTGAATTTTTATAAAGACCATCAGAATTCTAACAGTATAGGCTAAACCCACACAAAGCTAGTGGCTCAGCAGACTTCGTTTTGACATAAATAATCAAATAAAAGTATTTTATAGTAAAACAACTCATTGAGTTAGTAAGCTTAGTTAGCTAGGGGCACTATTCAGTATGATCATACAGTACGAGAGGATGTGTCATACTTTTTTTGAGAGTGTGTTTAAATTACGTTACGTACATGCCTTCCTAAACACAGTCAGATTAATGTAGATGGCAACCAGATCATGTTTTCCGGAGATAATTAGGGGTGTGTTGATAGGCAAATCGCAGCAACAGTGCACCAGCACTGACGCTAAGAACAAGTGTTGTTAATCAATTGGGATTTCCTATACCGGTGTGTATCAAACGGTCATAGGATTGTTTTATTAATCCCAATTTCTTGCATCCCAATTTCTCTTCATTAAGTACAAATGTTGGATTTCTTTAAATGCAAGCTTGATAATATACAGGTCCTTCAAGAAATTAACATATTGTGATAAAGTTCATTATTTTCCATAATGTAATGATAAAAATTAAACTTTCATATATTTTAGATTCATTGCAAACCAACTGAAGTATTTCAGGTCATTTATTGTTTTAATACTGATGATTTTGGCATACAGCTCATGAAAAACCAAATTCCTATCTCAAAGAATTAGCATATTATGAAAAGGGTCTCTAAACGAGCTATTAACCTAATCATCTGAATCAATTAATTAACTCTAAACACCTGCAAAAGATTCCTGAGTCTTTTAAAAACTCCCAGGCTGTTTCATTACTCAGAACCGCAATCATGGGTAAGACTGCCGACCTGACTGCTGTCCAGAAGGCCATCATTGACACCCTCAAGCAAGAGAATAAGACACAGAAAGAAATTTCTGAACAAATAGGCTGTTCCCAGAGTGCTGTATCAAGGCACCTCAGTGGGAAGTCTGTGGGAAGGAAAAAGTGTGGCAAAAAACGCTGCACAATGACGTGACCGGACCCTGAGGAAGATTGTGGAGAAGGACCGATTCCAGACCTTGGATGACCTGCGGAAGCAGTGGACTGAGTCTGGATTACAAACATCCAGAGCCACCGTGCACAGGCGTGTGCAGGAAATGGGCTACAGGTGCCGCATTCCCCAGGTCAAGCCACTTTTGAACCAGAAACAGCGGCAGAAGCGCCTGACCTG
>JACXGM010008091.1:0-10557 GCA_016801145.1 Umbra pygmaea
GTGTAAATATTTTTTGAATACTTGCAACAAAGAAAGTTTGTACAGATACACATTTTTAATTCTTGCAAGTATTTAACACGCATTCACAGATTTTTACATACAACTACGAAATGCAAAACCGTCGAGTGGATTGTGATTTACAGATGTACAAATCATATTATTTGCCCACAAGACATTTGGCGGCAATTTGATACCATATGCCTGTACTGTAGGACGTTCTCGGCTCCTACCATACCAGTGACGTCATAGCAATTGTCAGCGTTCTATACTAACAAACGCAGTTTTGGGTGTTGCTTAAAAAAGCTATGTATTGATTTTTTAATTAAATTTTTTTGTTTAATTATTTTTAATTGTCATAAATAACACATTATCAACGTTGATTCTTTCAGGTCAGTTCATCTTTAAGGTGGCTAACATACACTCCAGTGTTCCATGCAGTCTTGAAATCTCTACACAGCAAAATCTGCAGTGTTATTTTAACTCGGAGGGTGTTAAAATTTACATTCTGTCAGTGTTTATATAATTCTCAAAGAATCCGAGTTAAATCAACACTTTCGATAGTGTTAGAATTTTAACTCATTAATTGTGTTACATTTGACACTCACAGTGTTTTTTTTACACATGAGAGTATTTGTAACACTGAATTGTGTTATTCCCATACACTAGGAGTGTTCATTTCAAATTTGCCTATTTTCCAGCATGCCTTTTTAAATAAATGTGACAAGATTGTTTTAACAGCTCTTGTACCACAATGACATTCACTGTAAGATTTTGATTTATTTATACAAATTTCAATCCATCAGTTTTAAAAACTTATCACACACAAACTGCACTCAATAAAATGGTCAAGTACTTACAAACTGAACAAGATTAGCGAAACTACATTGACGGGAACACTAATCTCAATAATGGTTGCAATCAATAATATCACTTACAGTTTGCTTTAGATTTGAAAAGTAAAAAGTATTATTATTGTTTAATAATTACACATAAATTAATCTATTCATGAATGAACAAAGCAGAAAATATATATTTTTTTAAATTCTGAAAAATAAAAGTGCAGCAAAGCATTCTGGGAAATTGTGATGCTTTTGCCTAGAAGCTAGTTTTACTAACATTTATGGCTAAATTTAACCATGGCCCTACTGGCTAAACAAACCTAACCGGCAATGGCTAAACCAAATTCTAAACCTGACACCAATTTTCTGATCTAAACCCAACCGTTAAGCTAAAAAAGGGTCTTATTCAAATTGGGGACAGGAAAAACAATGTCTGATATAACCACAGATTAGGGATATTTTTCCCTTCGCACAGTTCGCTTAGAAACACATCCACAAACACACAAAGAGCAGGCTGCTGTTCCACAAGATGCTGATGTTTATTTTCACGCCTGATCTGTGCCTTCCGCAGCAAAGAGTATGAATTTGCAGGTGCATTTACGATCCATAATTAACTAACCCATACGTTTTCTTTTATATACGATTTTGTAGTAAAAAACAGTTTGCCGACAAGCTGGGCCCTGATGTTATGAAGCTCATTATGGTCATCTTTCATTGACCATTTAATAAGACCTTTGAAACAGATTGTTATACAGATAGTTTCTTACTGCACTGCAAAAATCATTCTGTAACAAAAACAGTAAAAAGTACTAATAACAAATATACCAGTAGTTTTTCTATTATTTTAAGTATATTTCTGTCAAGACAATAACAGAAAATACTTTATAAACACAGTAAATATCTGTTAACACGCAGAGCTGATATTACTTTGTAACGGACAACTACTGTGTTTATAAAGTATTTTCTGTTTTTGTCTTTAAGGAAATGTCCTTAAAATAATAGAGAAAATACTGGCAACACCAGTACTTTTAACTGTTTTTTCACAGATATTTTTTACAGTGTGTTTCATATTATGATGCGTGTATTGATGTCAACCCTAATATTCAGTATGTTCTTTTACAACAACCCTCGGTTTTTGTAAGCTAGCAATGCAATGTGCTTATATGAATGGGGCAAAGCATTTACCAGTAACTTCCTTTAAAACCAATTAATTTTAAAATAAATAATGGGATTGCAATCAAGGACCAGTTGACCCACTGTTATTAGTAGGGCTCATTGCATTGATCCTTTTGTGACCCATGTGTCATTGTCTGTAAACATCATAAATCTACCGTACTAAGCAAATAATGCAGTCCTTGATCTGACACTTAGGACAAGAGACTGTGAATAAACACAAATATTATGAATGAAATTATAATTATATAACACATTGTGTTATGGGACACTTTCTTAATTCCTCCCCATTAAAAACCTCTGGAATGTGATCAAGGGGAAGATGGATGGTCACAAGACATCAAACAAAGCTGAGCTGCTAGATTTTTTGGACCAAGAGTGACATAAAGTCAGCCAACATCAATGTGAATGACTGATGGAGAGCATGCCATAATTATTATTGTATTATTCCACCAAATATTGATTTCTGAACTCTTCCTAAGTTAACACATTAGTATTGTCTTGTTTAAAGATTAATTTTAACATATTTTCTTTGCATTAATCAAGGTCAGAAAACACTGCATCTTTTTTATTTTGAACAGTTCTCATTTTCTGCAAATAAATGCAGAATTGTAATTCATGAGAAATCATGTCAGAAGTTTGTTGAATAAATCAAAAATGTTAATTTTACCAGAACACATACTTATCAATAGTAAAATCAAAGGAATAAATTATGTTGCAGCGGTCTCTAAATATTTTTCGGAGCTGTATATATGAGCTACATATGAATGGATATACTGAACCACAACATATTATTTAATGGACTGTAAGTAAACATACAAGTGTAATTCTGTAATTACATAAACATCTGTATCGCTACCGCCCCCCCCTTGAAGTTTGGTCAGCTGACCTCTACTGCACAAGCAATGTGGCAATTTAGTAACAAGTAAAGATATGCTGTACATTGTTATTCCCTCTGCAATGATAACCATCATGCTCTAATGAGCTTTCATCACTTACAGAATTATCTCTACAGTGCCTGCTCAAGGGCAATGGAAGAGAATGTGTAGAACGCCTCTGTCCCCAGGAAATCAACATTAAGCCTGATGAGGCTAACCTAACAGAGATTTGAGAGCAATCAGCGGTTACAAAGAACAACATGTATTATGTTTTATACTAAGGCTGACTGTATCACCTCTCCTTGCCGAGACATTATGAAGAAATGACACAGGTCTACTCTACTTCGTAGGTCCCATTTTCACTGCCTTTGAGGTCTGCTATGTCGGAACTTTACCTCACAATCCTGTAGCAGCCACTCATTTATCTTTATTTTATCCGACTCTGAGCATAATGATCGACAATAAGAAGGAATATCAAGATAAATACATTTGATTTAATCTGCTCCTAATGCGAACTACACTCCCAACTCCCCCCTCTTCACCTTATCTCCTTCCTCCCAAGACTCCAGTGGGATTACCCGATTCAGGGTTCCCCTGGCAACACCCCACCACAGATCATATGGAGTCATGCCCATGCGGCTCAATTATAATGAGTTTTTCCAATACATAATTTCTGGAATAACAATTAAGCACTTGTAAACAAAGCATCAATGTGGTTTAGTTTGCAAAGGATAGCAAGCAAATCGGTTGAAGGTGCTGTGTTCAGAAATGCTCGGGTCATCTACGTCACTGCAAATGATGAGTCTTGGAAGGACGAATGTGGCGAAATCCGGTAAAGTAGTCCTACAATAGTTCCTGAGAGTCCGTACACCACAGATTGGTGCATTTACTTTTTCCTTTTTAACTGAAGTATGATTAGCAAGAAAAATGTGTTCTCTGTCATGTTATAAAAAAGGGATACCTATGCAGGGTCATTATTTTAAGGGCCCATTATTTTTTTCAGCCCTTTTAGCTATTACAAGAAGTGCTTTGTAGAGCCAGTACAAGGATGATTTATTAACAGTTCGATACCAATAGCATCATGTTTAATATCACTACTGCTCCAGCACCATTAGTAATATATATGTCCTTGATATTACTGTTTTTTTTTGCGTGTTGAAACTCCACCACATACAGCGACCTAACACTGTTTTCTAGGCTATGATTTACTTTTGCAGTTTGGTCATCGAGAGCAAAACCTTTTGAATTCAGTATCCAGAATTTATGAGAATGAAAAATAATGCTGCTTTATTCCCATAAATTCTGAAATTAATTTAATTTTGTTAAATACCAAGAACCACTGATGGCGGTCTGCAAAGTCTCAAAGTTAGAAGGCACATGTATACATTGATAGAAATTAAACTTTGAAAATATCTAACTTGCATTGGCCTTTAAATCCCAGGTCTCCTTGTGCATCCTATGTGTACAATGTGCTACCTGATTTGTGAGTGACATGAGAGGCATAGGGTTTCCATGGTCACAGGGTCTACATGCTAGCACCCATCAATCACAGAGGAACATGTATTGTATCTTTCCCATATCTTTTATCATGCACAATCTGACTTGGAACAACATGGGATACTACTACAAGATTATCCATATGACATAAGGTATATTAAAAGCTGTGTATAGGCAGTATGTAAATATGCTGGGCAGTGTGAATCATAACCTCAGACTACTGTTTATGGACTTGTCTGGCCAATTAAAAGTGACAGTCATGTTCTATATCAAATCAATGACCTAATTCCTGGTGCTGGTTCTGTATGGAATGTTTGATGGCAAAGATAAAACAGCTTTCATCACACAGCGAACAGCTTGCAGCATCCCTTCTCTTTTTAGATCCAATAAAACTTTGATATAACGTAGGCTACAATATTAACTACCTATATGAAATAGATGACATTTTAAAATATATATCTTTTAACAGTGTGTTTGATTTCATCCAGGATGGCTAGAATTCACCCACACTGTTTTCCACTTCATCATTAACTGACTGGTGACATAACAATAATGTAATCTTATATCAGTATAGCTCAGTTTAGCTCCTGCAGGAAATTAGCTGGCATACAGTACAATCACCCTAAAGTACCTGATGTTGCAGATTTTTTTACTATGGGAGAGACAACTGCATCCACCATTTCTGTTTGCACAGATGCACGGAGCGCTGACAAGCACAACTTCTACTTTGCCAACAATCGTTTTGATCGAAGCCTTTAAATGAAGGAAGGCGGGCCCAAATAACAGACATCAGTTTACAATGAAAAGTTGATGAATAAGTAATAATAGCTGGGTCCATGAACAGATCTTCTGTGTCCTTCTGTGTCCTTCATATCTACAGTCAGTTTTTCTCAGAGCCATACTTTTTAATACCCACATGGGGTCTGTCCCCTTTAATATTCCTATTCATGTCAACAATCTTTTAATATTTCTGCCAAACTGAGGCGAGTATCTAATACAATGCAATGGAGATCATCTAATTATTAAGTGACATAGGGGCTTAAAATACTCCCGAAATTATTTGCTTTTCTGAGTAGGGCTCATAGTTTGATGTTGGCAATTACACTGCAGAAAGTTTGGCATCCACTTCCCTCGTGAAGCCATTCATTGTGATTATTGGCTAGAGGTGCACCCATGGATTAGTTGGCTTTTTAAAGTTCCAGAATATGGGAATGTAATGATTCACATTGTGATCTTACTGACACATCTCAGCTAGGCTAACAGTTATTAGGCTAGCAGTTATTAGGAAAGTTATTAGACTAGTTATTAGGTTAGCAGTTTGTTACGTAACCACAGGAGGCAGGAGTAGACACAAAATGGAGCGCAGTTTTAATAGGCAAAAGTACAAAAGGAGCAGGTGAGGCAAAAACCGTATGGACAAGCTGAAGTTCAAAAACACACATACGCTGAGGACTGGACAAATGTGCAGACTAGGAGATGGCAGAAAAAGCAATGTCAAATACGAACCAGGAACATTAACAGTAGTCAATAAAAGAACAAAAACACAGCTCAGCATGCAACGTTAATGCTGCAGGCCCCACCTTTTGTATCAGATGTACCCTCATGGTGGATAATTCATTTCATAACACCTTTATTAAGATTCTGCCTGCAAGTGTAGCTGTGTAAGCCAGGGATTCCAAATGGCATGTTTGTACTTCAGCCGCATTGTGTATACATTGTGTATACATTGTGTAAACATTGTGTATACATTGTGTATACATTGTGTATACATTGTGTAAACATTGTGTATACATTGTGTAAACATTGTGTAAACATTGTGTATACATTGTGTATACATTGCGCAAGCAGACAGTTGTAATGGAGGGGCTCTTTTTGTCAACATTTTGTCACCAGAGGACAGGATGGCAAATGTGCCAGTTGAACCTGTAACTATATTTCAGGATAGCGATAACGGATTGAGATGTGACCCATTCCACACTGGTTGGCAGAGAAACAGCAACAGTCCAGGATGCCTCACAGCAAGGTGATGAACCTTAGTGTGGGTTTGGGACGAAGATAAGCCACTGCTAATTGCTGGGAAAGTACACTCAGGGACCCACATACAGGATGTGACATTGTCAGCTAGCATGTACAGCCAGGATGAACACTAGGAGAGGCAGTCAGTGCTTCCGCAGAGCCACAGTAGCACTTGACTATGCAGTCGGCTCTTAGGGGAATACCAGAGCAGCCTTCAGCTGGTACTCTGTGTGTGTACTGTGTGTGTGTTTATAATTTCACTTTGTAATGGGACAAATTGTCCCTAAAAGGTATTTAAATAGGTGGTTAAATTAGAAAAAAACATAAAAAATAGGTACCTTCCCTGTCCCCAATTTAAAACAAAATTAGGGTTAGTGTAAGGGTAAGGTTTAGGGTTAGGATTAGTTAAACTAAGCTTTTCTAAGTGTTGTGAATTTTGTTGTTTCCATTTAGTAAGTAAACGTGTGCGTATGCGTATGCCTTTCTGCATGTGTGTGTCTCCGTCTGCCTGGGTGTGGAAGGAGGGGTCAAATGTCATGTTGTGTCTGGTTCTAAGCAGAGCTGTGTGCGCTTGGTCCTACAGCTGGTGAGTGAGCAACAAGAGAGCCGTCCCCTGCTAAGCCCCTCCATCGATGACTTTCTCTGCGAGACAAAATGCGATGGATCTGCCCGCCCGGTGACATCCAACACAGCAGGTAACTCCACGACCACCCTATGCCCAGCCAGGCTGCCCCACTGCAGGGAACCTTCATGCATTAGTTATTGACATTTCATAACATCATGACGTAACACTTTTCAACCTATTTCCAATTAGGCCATATTAAGTTACTTTTTTTTAAAGACCCCATTTAACAAAAAGAAACAATGTCCCACTTCCTTGCAGAGATCCTGACTTTTCTGTTGCGTAACTGTGGTCGTCAATAATTGATCGGCTCAATTTACTATGCAAAGTTACGTCAACGTTCCACAGTAATGTTGGATGAATGCTGAGTTGGAGCACAGACATCAAATAAAGCATGCTCACTGCATTATCAATTAAGTTTTACCTCATCAACCACGTCAAGACAACAATTAAACAACAACATTGTAAATGGAAGCAATTGTTTTAAACAGGCAAAACATCTTTAATAGATGAATCTTGTTCTGCCTATTTGCTGTTGATATGATCAAAACAGGATGTTGTCAGTAGTCTTGTCATGTGGTTCACTTTAAGTCTCCACTTTTATTTTGGTGGACTGTCTAAACATTGTATAAATGAAGATCTATTAGCATTGCAACACAGTTTTTTTGTTATTTTTGAGTACATTGAGATCAAAAATCATCAAAACAGTAATATAAGTTACTCCCACAAGTCACTTGCCGGCCAAGTCGAACCTGTTTGGGCTAAACAGTAGTCTCCGACTTGCGACTTCTCTCATCTTGCATGAGAACATCCACAATAAATAACATCCACAATAAAGAACGCCCACAGTAAACAACATAAAAAATAATGATCATCAACAGTAGAGAACATCATCGATAAAGATCATCAACAGTAAAGATGCCACCAGTAAGTGCTGTGGTTAGTGTGCCAAACAAAGTGTTGAAACTAAAAGCATAGCCACAATCAATGCCAGTGGTTGGAGATAAGATCAGAAGGTCAGTTCTGTTGCCTTGTTGCATCCACACTCTGTCTGCATAAGGATGATTCAAGATGACAGTCATTTAGAGACAGCTCCCAAGCTGAAGGTCAGTAGCTTAGTATACAAGGAGAACCAGAGCCGTATATATAGAGAATTTGGCCAACTCAAATCATAGACCCCATATTGGAGACCAACGTCAGATGACTCTACAGTGTAACTCTAGGGGGCGAATATGCTATCTTGAAATAAATCGCTTATTTTTCTTATAAAAAGGTACATACATGTTATTATCAACATTTGTCAATATCTAAAAGGCCCTCACTTTTCGCTTTTCTGGTTCACGGAGGACCTTGTGAATTTCTTTTCCCGCTTCCCAGTCTTTCATTGCAGCCAAACGCACAACAGTTGGGCATTTTTTCAGTGATTTGTCATTTTTTAAATAATTTATAACATATTTCCACTATTCCCTGCACTGTCAATGGAAATCAGCTGAATGTTGGGCTCCAACATGGAGTCCACGAAACACGTGACCACCTCGTAACCAATCGCATAATGGGATAGCTCAGAATACTGATTCCCTAGTTGGCCATACTCTCTCTATATATGGCTGTGAGGAGAACAAGGTGGCCAAAGTGATTCACTTCACAGTAATGTCCACAGGTTGTGCTGTCTGTTGAAAAATATTATATACCACAGAACTCATTTACAAATTTAATTCACAATTTTGAATCCCAAAAAAAGACTTCTGCAAAAGCCTCATTGATTCCATTATACTGTTCATAATAATACATTTTATTACATACCATATTTTCTGTTTCCACCAAAGTAAATGTATGAATTCTTGGTTTATCAAAGTACTATACAAGTGCATACAAGAAAATGTATAGTGTGGAAATTCTGTCATTTAATTCAGAAAGAGTCACCTTCATATATTCTAGATTCATTACTTGTAAAGTGACATATTTCAAGCCTGTTTTTGTTTCAGTCTTGATGATTACGGTTTGCAGCTCATGGAAATCGAAAATCCAGCTACTCAAAATATTAGAATAAAGAATTTATAATACAGAAATGTGGACCTTCTGAAACATATGTTATTTCATACACTCAATACTTGGTCGGGTCTCCGTTTGCAGGAATTGTAGCATTGATGCGACGTGGTATGGAGGCCTGTGGCACTGCATATGGAACCCCAGATTGCTTTGATATTGGCATTCAGCTCGTTGGTATTGTTGGGTCTGGTGTGTCTATTTTTCTACTTGACAATACCAAGTTTGCTGGCCGATCAAGCACAGTAATACCATGGTCAGCAAACCAGTTACCATTCATGTTGGCACTGTGGGCAGATGCCAAGTCCTTCTGGAAAAGCAAATCAGCGTCTCCATAAAGCTTGTCAGTAGATGGAAGCATGAAGTCCTGTAAAATCTCCTGGTAGACGGCTGCATTAACTCTGAACTTGATAAAACACAGTGGATCAACACCAGCAGATTACATGGCTTCCAAAAGCATCACTGACTGTGGAAACGTCACACTGGACTTCAAGCAACTTGGATTCTGTGCCTCTTCTGTGCTTCTCCACTCCTTGATTTTCAAATGAAATGCAAAATGTAGCAACGGTCCAGTTCTTTTTCTCCTGAGCCCGGGTAAGGTGCTTCTGACGTTGTCTCTGTTTCAGGAGTGGCTTGACACTCGGAATGTGACACTTGTAGCCAATTTCCTAGTCACATCTTTGTGTGGTGGATCTTGATGCACAGACTCCATCCTCAGGACACTCCTTGTGAAGCTCCCCCAAGTTCTTGAATCGGCTTTGCTTGACACTCCACTCAAGGCTGCTGACGTCCCTGTTGTTGCTACCACAATATTCCCTTCCAGTCAACTTTTCATGAATATGTTTTGGTCCAACACTCTGCGAACAGCCAGCCCTTTCAGCAATGACCTTCTGTGGCTTACCGTCCTCATAGAGGGTGTCAATGAGTGTCTTCTGGACAACTGTCAAGTCAGCAGTCTTCCCCATGATTGTGGTTGTGTACAGAATGAGAGAATGGAAGATTTTTCAGGTGTTTTGAGTTAATAAGCTGATTATAGCTCTTCACAGGTCCACATTTCTGTATTATGAATTATTTATTAATATTTTGAGATACTAAGAGGGGAAAAAGTCTGATCTTGTCTGTCAACGTGTCAACATGTATCAAAGATCTCACATGGATGAAGAAAATACGGATAAATAAAGAAATATACCAATTCCATCTAAGAACAAAAAAATTGGTTGCTGTTCCATATAAATTACAAAATAGCTGGGAAGAAATTTTTGATGCTCCAATCCCGTGGCATAACGCTTTTGGATTAATATGCAAAACAACACCAGACTCAAAAATTAGAATAATTCAATTCAAATTATTATATAAAATACTGTCAACAAATAGAAATCTATACAAGTGGGGAATTCAATCTTCAAACTCTGCAGATTTTGCTCTGAGGAGGCCGAATCTATAGATCATCTTTTTTGGTACTGTCCATATGTAGCATGCTTTTGGA
>JACXGM010008091.1:10657-29561 GCA_016801145.1 Umbra pygmaea
TTACAAATAGCAATACTTGGAGACTTAAAATGTAATAGTCAGACAATTAATAATATGATAATTATTTTAGCAAAAATATTTATCTTTAATTCCAAATTGGTGGAGTCATTGACAATAGAAAGGTTTCATAATTATGTGAAGCATCACAGTACAGTAGAAATACACATGGCAAATGGAAACCCAACATGGCTGTGGCTAATGGATACATGGACAATATTGAACTTAAATAAAGAGTTGATCAAATAAAAAAAGAATGATTGAGGAAAATATAAAATGTATAAGCGAGAGCTAAATGTTAAGATGTCATTGGTCTCAACTATTGGTCAGGTAAAGGTAAGGATTGGGGTAAAATATAGACAGCAATAATATAAAAAAATGTGGGATTGTAAATGATGCATATTTTAGAACAAAGACAATACATATGTCGAATACTTAAGCTGATCCTTCCCATAAAAAATATAAAAAAATATTTTGAGATACTGGATTTATTATTTCCATGAGCTGTAAGCCATAGTCATCAAGATTGAAACAAAAAAGGCTTGAAATATGTCACCTTAATGTATTGCATTTAGAATATATGAAGGTCTCCCTATTGGAATCAAATTATGGAAAAAAATGAACTTTTCTATATATAATTCTAATTCTATTTTTAGAGCACTTCTGATTGTTTCTATCTGCCATGTGGATATAAACAGAAACATCAACTTTAAATGATTTACACATCACTATCTTATCCAGAAAAAAAAAAAATGCAATGAATAACTTTTCAATAATATTATTGTCAATGTTGTAAACAGCAGACATACATATACAGTAGGTTAGCTGACAACAAAAAAAATGTACAATATCAATAATACATACCCAAACATTAATGATAATATGTTTAGTATAAAGTATAATATCTGTGCAAACCTTTTAACCCTGAAAATGTGACAATGTGTCATGCTGACACATTTACTCTGCCAGAACACTTTGTACACTGAATTTGCAATCAGCAGGAATCCGTTTCAAGGCAGCTTAATCATCTGAAGGGTGCCAGAACAAGTACTATGTCTTTGTTTCACTCAGTACACAGCTTTTCTCCTGACACAGATAACACTTCAGACAATGTCTCCATTCCCCACCAGTGTATTTCATCTGATATCTAATTGTATTTATCATTAGAGGAGCACAGAGATATGCTCGAGCACCACACCACTCTAATTACCTACAGATTACATTCAGAGGAGTGTCCTGTTTGTTTGTCACAAAACACCAGTATGTTGATTACAGAGAGATGTGATTGCATGCATCAATGGTAAGGGAAATAACAAAGTTCTTTCTTTTAACTCGTTGAATGTAATTGCATGGCATAGTTGAATAGCGCTCTCTTATTCATGTTGAAATACTCACAGGTGAATAGAATAGAATTACCTAAAACAAACTGTATGGCATAAAATGCTCTTTTAATTAGGTACCGGTAGTTATTTATAAAACTGTTTTACCTTTCTCAAAGAATCCTTACTACTAGCACTTAATTAAAAAAAGTTTATTCATTCACATACTACAGGATGTTAGGGGCTAAATATTATACATTAACCTACTTTAAAAGGGCCCACCGCTATCAATCTGATCTCCTGGGATGAAATTGATTGACTAAAACAGTGGAGCTCCACAGGGCTTACTGTCTATACCCCTCATACTCACCAGGGTTGACTGTCTACTCCCCTCATACTCACCAGAGTTGACTGTCTATACATCCTCATACGCCCCCGGGTTGACTGTCTACCCCTCATATTCCCCAGATTGACTGTCTATACCCCTCATACTCACTAGGGTTGACTGTTTATACCCTTCATACTCCCCAGGGTTGACTGTCTACCCCTCATACTTGACTGTTTATACCCTTCATACTCCCCAGGGTTGACTGTCTTCCCCTCATACTTCACTGTTTATACCCTTCATACTTCCCAGGGTTGACTGTCTACCCCTCATACTTGACTGTTTATACCCTTCATACTCCCCAGGGTTGACTGTCTTCCCCTCATACTTTACTGTTTATACCCTTCATACTCCCCAGGGTTGACTGTCTACCCCTCATACTTGACTGTTTATACCCTTCATACTCCCCAGGTTTGACTGTCTACCCCTCATACTTGACTGTTTATACCCTTCATACTCCCCAGGGTTGACTGTCTACCCCTCATACTTGACTGTTTATACCCCTCATATTCACCAGGGTTGACTGTCTACCCCTCATACTCACCAGCGTTTCTGTCTATACCCCTTATACTCCCCAGTGCTTACTGTCTACATCCCTCATACTCACCAGGGTTAAGTGTCTATACCCCATATACACACCAGGGCTGACTGTCTACACCTCTCATACTCCCCAGTGCTGAAATAACTGTCTACTCAAATCTGGCCCTAGAATTCAGTTCCACCCCATTTGTGACAACCCACTAATCTGGGACTTTTTTAGACCTGGTACACCAGGTGGGTGCAATAAATGATGAGGTAGAACAGAAAACCTATATACACCCTGTGTATACCCTATCCCTACCTTGTTCAATACCCTGTCTATACCTTGTTGGTACCCTATCTATGTCCTGTATATAACGTGGCTATAACCTGCTGTGATAAATGTATTCAAATACAACTGTCTATATCCTCTCCTTACCCTGTACTGGCATACAGTATACCCTCTTCCTACACTATATACCCTGTCCATACCATTTCATAACCCTATTCTTGCCCTGTCTATACCCTGTTTATACCCTTTCTAAACCCTGTCTATGCTTTCTCTGTACCCTGTCTATGCCCTGTATATACCCTATCTATGCCCTGTGTATAGCATGGCCATGTCCTGCTGTGAGACATGCGTTGAAATCTGTGAACTAGAATGACTCTTCCCTTCAGTTCTGTCCTCCACGCTGGACCTTTTGGATCTCAGTTATCCTGAAGAGAGGAGGAACATCAAGCAGGACCAGAATAGTCCGCTGGCGTTGCGCGGGGACGGTCACAGGAACGGGCCTTACAGGAAGAAGACCACAGAGGAGACGGAGCTGATTCAGGTGGATGTGGAACAGAAGGTTTCCTGCTCTTACACTCCTGAGAGAACATCCTTGGACTCAGGTACGACCCTGGACGAGGAATCCTGCTGACACTGTTCATCAAACTGACAAATCCAATCAAGCTTTATTTCTAAAACACAACCAATGTGTCAAACGGTGCTGTACAAAAAAATACTAAAGGTGAGAAAGTTAAAACACAAAACTTCAAATTGAAAAAGCAAATATTTCCAATTGTGATTGCTATTGACCATTTAGACCGATGTCTTTCATCAACATTGTAACCATCCATTTCTTTGTGGTGGATAAGAACACAGGTCAACACCCATTGACTCTCAAGTTGTTTGCTTTAAGTAAAAAGGCTTGTGAATTTGTTTTGTATAGTCCTATATGGTGTTCTAGGTTTTATGTTTATTAGTCAGATTATCACCCCACTACACCATATAACCTCACAACGACGAGTCAGGAACATGTTTATTTGTTCCATATTTTTAATAATAGGGCTGATGCTAGGGACACTGCTATATGAGGGGGAGATGGAAGGACACAAAATGACGGCCTTTTCCCTCTACAGACGTGCATCTGTAAATTAGGGAATGAACTTGCGTTCATTGGGCGGTTCAGCGAAAAGAAGAGACGTGTTCTGGTGCAAACGTTCCCTGGTGCTATCTTGCTTTTCCCGAAAACAATTCCGCCACTGACCAGGAAAAACCTGGTTAAAAGTCAGTGGCGTGTTATTCATATGCTATTTTAAGGGCGCATGCTTCACTATAATGTAGCTTGTGCACAACGTGCATACACTTTGCTCCTCTCATCTAAACAAATGCTGCAGTTCTTTATTATTGAAATACATAATTAGGAGGAAAAAGATTACCACATGAGGGAAATCATTGTGGTGTCCGAAGATGTGAAAAAATAGGTATACATCTAGTGTACACATTTACCCAAATTATTCTGAATAAATTATTCGCACAGATATTCATCAACCTCAAGAGAACCCATTCAATCAACATACAAGTCATTTGCAATGATAATAGTAAAATCACCCATGTCTTTGCAAAACTCTGGCTCAAGCCATGAGTCATTTATGGCAACTTTGCCATGAGGAATCCCCCCCTTGGATGGGTGGCTGTGAAGTGGACAACGGCTATCCGTTAAAGACATGGTTAATGATGACATAATTTGTGATGCCAGCAAGTGCGTGAAATGTTGTTTAATCAAAAACACACACATACACGCAGTGTAGCCTTATTGTACGAAGATTCGGCACACTGAAAATGCGCGTCAGGTGTTTGGATAGAACAGGAGGTACAGTACTTAAGTCGCAGCATTCTTTGTGGCTTGTTGTGTTACGCAACATTTTCACGAATGATGGATGTGTTGATGACATAAATGATGAAATATTAGAGGACTTAAGGACACGTGAAGTTGAAATGCATGTGCCGTTGCCACAACCCAAATGCCCAGAAATGCAGAACGGGTGAGGAGAGCTTATTTGACAGAAGAGTGAGGTAAGCAAAGTAATCTCGGTCTAATATTAGACTACATAAAAAATATTGCATTCATAACCTCGTGATTCAGCGAGAGTGAGTCAAAAACATCAGAAAGTATGTCTTGTGACATTTCTTTATTTACATTTTATGAAAAGAAAAATCAATAGCAATCCGCCGTTATAATAGCAATCCGCCATGGAACAAGCGCGCCTGCTCTTAAAGGGAATGTGAGATGACGCACTGATTGGTTTATAGCATGTTACGCCCAAACCACACGTATGACGAAGGAAGCTACTTCAGACCTACTCATTTTAGATTTGTGTTGGGCGCAAGAGTCATTTATCCCGCTGGTAAAATAGCAACAGTGCCCGGGACCCTCCCACAGTGCCAATTGCGTTTCGTGTTTGATACTTGCATTTCAGATCGTTAAAATAGGGCCCCTGGTGTTTAAGAAAACTGTGGTTTAGATGTATAAAGTAGTTGAATGATTCAATCATCCATTTTCACCAAAGGTAATTTAAAATACACTTTTCATGCCACCATGACTTTTGTGACCAGTTAATATGTAGAGCATTAATCTGTGACATTTTCTGAGCATTATGTTTGCCTTGACTTTAGCCTCGTCTCCAGACTCCTATAGCACAAAGTTCAATGGATTTGACCCAGTTTAAGATCCCTTTTAGTGAAATTGTCATGTCCTGTCTTTTTCTTGGAAAGTCTTTATAATTTTTTATATATAGAAATAAAACAAGGAGATAGTCCAAAGAAGGATCCGGCAATTGCCTGGAACAAAGAGATCATCTTAAAAACATTACAAGGTATCAGCCGATTAGTTTCCCATTTGCAAGTGAAGAAGGTTAAAGCCGTTCAGCCTTCAGCTGTGTTGTAATGACACGGAGCAAGTCAGATTATGCTTTTGCTGAGAAATTGATGACAGAGAGTTTTTATATCCTATTGTGTAATTTACAAGAAAAGTTAATGTCCCGATTATGACTTATGTCCATATTGTGATGTACTGTATTTGTTTCATGTGCATAGTTTTGTTCAGATGTTGCTGTTAGCTGATTTCTCTATTGTTGCTCTTTCAAGTGAACATTGTGTATCCTTTGGAAAAATGGGAGGATCTTAACGTCAGGCCTGAAAGAAACGGCAGCAGGAAGTGGAAATTGGAGAAACAACGTTCATCGAAAAACTCCTCCAGCGAGCTCCTGTGGTGAGACCCTTCCTGGTGCTGTTACATCAACGATACATCAACTCAAATGTGAATCCATTGCAGTTCACTCTTCTCTACCCACTCTACTTCAGTTTCGCTCTTCACTTTAATTCACTTGAGTTGTGAAGTAGCAGACAGAATGAGACAGTATGTTGACCTCAGAGGTGTCAGAACCATGGTCGCTATTCTCAGTGGGATAGTCCACTCTGCTCTCCTGCCTCTTCGCTGCATGTTGAAAAGGTCCTCTAAACTTTAAAAGACATCCCCTCAGTTTTTATTACATATAAGCCTTATTGTGTCTCCAGCAGGTGGTGTTTAAAAATATCAAAACGTGTTGACCTCCTTTGCGCCGCTATCACAGAAAAGATAACCAAACTCTACACTTTCAACATATCTAGTTTTGTGCTGCTCGTTACTGAAGAGAAAGTGGTCACTATTTAGACAAAATACTATACAATATTGGAAGTATATTACAGCATTGCTAAGAGAGAGTTGTCCAAGTCCCCAAACGTTTGCCTTGTAAACTGGCAACAAGGGACAGTGGTGGGTGCTATTGAGGTCAAGTATGCAAAATCATTTTTGTTGGAGTGTGAATACGTGTGAATCGCAGACTCTGACAAGTCAAGTGAAATTGTGATATCTTGTTAAATATAAAGAGCTTTAATGAAGGTCTGAACACTGTTGCGCAAAGCAGCATCCAAAAAGCAAAATAAAGGAAACAGCTCTGAAATACAATAATTTGTAATGAATGAAAAATAGGATATTATATATCAATATATATTTGATTCAACTGTCATTTCTGCGTAGGTCCATAGACTGCAAAACACAATCAGAACAACCTCTCAAGAACCCGCTGGAAGTGGAAACCAAAGCAGAGGTGGAACCAGCTCTTGTATTTCAAGTAAGTGCCCTGGCGATTTAGTCTGGAGTAGTCATCACCAACCATTATTGTCTGGTCCATCTGCACTTGAAATCAGAAGTCTGAAGTTGAAATATTTCCACCACGTAAATGAATGGATGTGATTAGAAGTGGAAGGCTTCTGCGACTTGGAAAGGATTCTACTTCGCTTGATGGAAGGCGATTGGGTGACATGCAAAACGTAATGCTAATTTTCATCTCCTGATTGAAGTAACTGTAATGGATCCCTGTGTTGTGACCGTGTTTTAACCCCCCACGTTGTGCTAACACCTGGTATTCTTCCATTGCAGCTCAACAGACAGTATATTAGTGGAAGACATGTAAGACCCTCTTTGCATCCTTTCCTGTGATATCAAAACACATTTGCACTGAGCAGACATCAACACAGAATCTGTGCTGGATAGTCTAAAACAATAAATGTAAATGTTCCATTAACAGAAGGTGCCTTGTAGTTAAAACACATAAATCCCACTTTGGCTGTAGAAGATGTTTCTTATTTGGTGTCAAATGACAAGGGCTTCCCTACATTCCTAACTGTTCAGGTTACGGGTCCTGTTACTATTATGCTTATTATTACATAAATAACTCATGAATAATCCAGTAGTCTTACTCTGAGCCCATTAAAGCCAACAGTGTATGTCACAGCGAGCAGCTAAGCATGCATCACCTTTCTACAACATCCCTCTAAATAATAGATTTGGGGTTTTAAACTACCACCTCCCTGAAAATTAGGAGTTATACAACATTTAACAACAATACCAACATTACATCTCTTTCACCCCTAGGGACCCATTGAATCAATGACAGCAATACTGTAAACATTGGCTTTGCTTTGCTGTACTTGGCAGGTGCTTACATGCAATGTGTTGAAAGCGAGAAAACTTTGTGGAAATAATATTTAATGTATTGGTCGACGTTACGACAGACGCTGTCTGAAAATTAACTAACATCCTTCACAATTCCCAACAGCTTTACTTTAAAATAGTACCAGTATGGTTATTGTACATGAGAGCATGTGGAACTACCTGGAAATCTGTTTTTATATTATTTTTATTTTGTCCTTATTGAACTGCTCCATGTAGCCCTCTGCATGAAGCTGGCAAACTCATTCTCTGGAGCCGTCCATTTCTATTCGTACTTCAATTAGGCCTTCCATACATTTCTATTCACCAGCTGTGAAAGGAAAAATATAATGGACTGGAAATGGCTGAGCTAACACACGGGGTTTTACGGAACTGTTTAGTCATCAGAACGCAACATCCAGGCTGCTGCTTTGGCAGTGGGAGGCGACTGACCTTTGTTCTACCTGAGGGCTACAGAATTGCTCCCCGCATAGAACATGCACAATTAATTGGCCTCCATAATTGATTGCCTCTCCTTATGATACAGATATTGCTTCCATAAAACAAATCCAAACAAAAATGTGCAGCACAATGCACATGGCAAAAACATGTAATGTGTCCGACGTACAATACGTAAATCTAAACCACTCCTCTAAATAAGGGCGTGTCAGTTGCTATAACAACACCATCATTATTTTCTGGTGATGTAGTGCATGGAAAGTGTACATAGGGCCTGCCGCGTAAGCCCAAGACCAGACAACTAGATAAAGCAGGGATGAATAACAGAGTGTTGTGGAGAGGAGATAGAAGCTGACGAAGCCTCTTCTGCAGCCCCTGGCCTTTCTGAGCTGTTATGAGCCTGTCAAAGGCTATGCTGAGGGCAGCTGTTTTTACACCTACTGGTAAAGGCAAATATGGCTGAACAAGCTGACTCCGCCCCGTCTGTCTGCTCCATTTGTTTGCTTTGTGTGTCTGTTTCTGTGTGTTTCTGTGACAGGGCCATTTGAGTAAGGAGAGGATTGGGGGCGGGGCCATCCTTTCCAGACACCAATCCCTGGAGGAAGAGTTTGAGCGTGCCAAGGCGGCCGTCGAGGTAAGCAGAAGACATGGTCTTTGACACCCTCCTGCCTGACCGCAATCAGTGCTTTGAAACTGTAACCCGCAACAACCATCTGTGTTGAACTCAATTCAGATCACAGCTTTGTTGTAGGACTGTGTTTTGGAAAGATCTCATACCAATTTTCATTCGAAGTTGGCCTTCATGGGAGTGAATATATAAATCCATTGGAGCGACGTTAACCAGTAAAGTGTTTGTCATATTTAGAGTTTAGCCAATCAAACTACATTCAGACATGGCTCCAGATGGAGAAGCATTTCTGATGTTTGATCACTTGGTTTTACAAAGGAGAATCTAGCCAGATACAAGGTACCCACCTAGAATCTGACCACATTAAATACTGTGTTGCTTCAATTAGCTAGCTACAATAGAGGTATTAAATGACATCTGCAGTGCAAACAACTGTCCCACAATGTTAAAGCAAAGCCATTAGTGCTTGGTACACAAGACATATGGGGAATAGATTGGTGCAAGATGATTGGTTGGGAAATTATGATGATTAAGCCAACGCCTACAGTTCTAGGAATTTCTCCTTAATTTACTTCCATCGAACTTGTCTGAACGAGACAAGACTACATCTACACACAAAAGTGTTCATAGAGACCCTGTGTTAGCAACAGCAGAGATCCCTAAGCATTTAGAGCAGCCCAAAATCGCATTGAATTACGTTCTGGGGGACCTATTTTGCAAAACTGAAAACTATAAACATATGAAGATCATGAAGTAGTATGTAAATATCGTAGGGATGGTGAATGGGCGTATTTATCCTTGGCTTTCATTTTCATGAGTTTGCGAGTTCAAAACCAGATGGAAGCTTTGTGTGTGTTTTGTTCTCCATTCCAGCATGATGCAGATGTGTTGCACATGATATAGTTTTTTACTAATGTTAACCCTAACCTTAATCCTAACCTTAACCTCAGTAACCACATGGCTAATGTTAACCATGAAAATTAGAATATAATTTGGATTAGTATGGAATGTATGGAATGTGTGGAATGTTATTGCATGGACCAGGGAAATGAAACATGCAGGTGCAACGTAATGGAAGGACGTATAGCCTAATAGCAAAACGTGCAGCTGAAACGTAAAAACGCTCCACATATGTTGGCATACAACGTATTTTGTGTTTTCAAACTAGTTTCCTGAGAAGGTAATTTGGGAGAACCTCTGAGGTATACAGTAGGTTTAAAAAGGGGAATGGAGATATCTACTGTAAATGGACACACAAACACACTACACACACACATGCTCTAGGCTCAGTCCGATTGGTATGACATTAACCGTGCACATTTGAAACGAAGACGGCGCACATTTGAAACGAAGCATGCACTGTCAAAACTAAGCTAATGAAACTAATTTGATATTGTTACTGTCAGCTTTGAAACACATACAGAGCTCTTTGCAGGAGCTTTGCATGGTTATGCAATATTCCCAGACCAAAAAATATTACATTACATTATATGCTAATCAACAAATAACTAAATTTCTCTATTTGTTAAATTAAATACGTTCTGAGGGAACTATTTTGTAAAACCGAAATATGTCAAATATGAATGTATGAGAGGGTCAATTAAGTTTGTAGGGAACTAAACTAAACACTCGAATAACGTTAAATATGAACATATGAATATCATGACGTAGCATGTAAATAGCATCGTTTTTGCTAGGGCGGAGGTATCCGCGACTTGCATGCCAGTGTTCGCGAGTTCAAATCCAGACCGGCACTTTGTGTGTGTTTTGTTCTACATTGCTTTGCGTCATGCAGACAGGCGATCATCGGTTTTTGTAATGTTAACCCTAACCTTAATTCTAACCTTAACCTCAGTAACGTCATATCTAACCTTAATCGTTAGTAACCTCATGCCTAACCTTAACCGTTAGTATCCTCCTAACTAACCTTAACGGTGAATGTTGCAATATAATTTCGAACGCTATGGAATGTATGGAATGTGTGGAATGTTCTCGCATAAATCCGCTAAACTAAATGTACAGGGGCAACGTAATGTAAGTACAATTGTAGCCTAATAACGAAACGTGCAGTTGAAACATAAAAAAACTAAATATGTTGGCATATAACGTAATTCAGGTTTTCAAAATAGTTTCCTGAGAACGTAATTTGGGAGAAATTCTGAGATGTACGGTTGCAGCCTATAACATCTCTGTTTCTCAAGGATGACCTATATGAAGATGTAGGAGAGGCTAGGACACATTGAAAATGTGTATTTGGTTCGGAACTCTGTTCCATGCTTCACAAACAAAGCGCCTGGGGTTAGTTTCAAAATAGATTCTCGTAAATGTACAGTCATGATATTGTCAAATCCTTCAATTCTGACTCCATGCCCTCTTATAATATCTTTGTATATAAAATGAATACAAAGGTGAGATGAATGCTATTGTTATATTGATTTAGACATTTTAATAAGCCTTGCATCAGTCACATTTTACTGTGTTTAAAATCACTATGCATGCATGCAATTTATTTCAGACAAAATCCAAAGTATTTCGAGATATTTTTAAATCTTATATTAAGTTGAATGCCAGTGCCTTATGTGATTAGGAATGCATATCAAAAACATTATTTTTAAAGGCGTTATTGTATTCTGTTTAAAGGGACGTTTTTTCTATAATAACATAAGAAGAGAAACAAAGGCCCTTAAGTAATGCAATAACTGTTCGTTCTTGAAAGTGCACAATATTGACTGGCCTGTTATTCCAGTAGCCTATTATTTACTTAAACAGTAAGGTATGAGGGGCGAATATACCACAGCTAAGGACGGTCCTTATTCACAGCACACCACTGGGTAAAGCACTACACACAAACCCCCAAGCTGCCACTCCTATTTTAATTTATTTTATTTAACCTTTATTAAACCAGAAAAAGGCTCATTGAGATTTAGAATCTCATTTTCAAGAACATCCTGGACAAGACAGCCAGCAGTCAAATCAGATATACAATAAGTACAGTTGCAATCTAAATTATTCAATCCCCATTGCAAGTCGGGTGTATTGTTAAAATGTACAGACTGTCAGCATTTTGCAATGAACAAATCAAACAAAATCTATAGACATAGCTCAACATAAAGAATGCATCAAGGGGTTTCCCCTAATCCAACTGAAAATGCAACTCAGAATTACTTCTCCAGTGTAAAAATTATTGAAAGGGTTGAATATTTTTGAGACTGGAGAAGTTGCATTTGCAGTTGAATTTGGGGAAACCACTTGCAGCATTCTTTGTGTTGAGCTATTTCAATAGTAAAAAATTTTCTTTGCAAACAATTTAAAAGTCTGTACATTTTGACAATAAACCTGATTTGCAATGGTAGCTGAATCATTTTGAACATTTGAACTGTAAACCATAAAACCACATGATTAATCAACATAAAAACACCATACTACGAACATCGACAGGTTAAAGATTTCAAAGTCTTCAGAGGCTTCAAAGTTATGAAATGTTGAGGTAGTTTTACCAAGTTTTCTGTTCATGCTCATTACCATAAACCCTTAAGTTCAACAGGTATTATACTATTATATTATACATCTACCAAAATAAGCTACAAAATATGATATTTTATTATGTATTATACATTCATCAATTTATCTTATCAATGTTCAACATATTGTGTCTGGGACTGTGGACTCCATAGAAATAGAATGGATAGAAAGGCCATTGAACTGCTTGGCGTGGTCATTCGATTAGAACACAACAAAATGGCGATTGTTGTAAGTTGTCATGGTGACAACATGCAAATCGGTATAGTGCGGAATTAGGCCGCTAGATCTTTGCAATGGAATGGTACACCTAAAAATGGCTGCAACTTTGACCATTCTGCTAAATTTATTTGAATTTGAATGTCCTTTCTATCCATTCCATTTCTATGGTGGACTCTCATTCCCCAATTACTGTGATTGGAACTTTACTTATTTCTGCTAAATGTGCCAACTCAGGTTCATTGAGAATTTGACCCAGAAAAATCTGCAAGATTTTCCAGAATGTAAATAGGCCAGTCCTTTTGTAGCCAGACGTATCAGGTGTCAGAGAAGAAGGTGCAGCTAAAGTAATTAGAGAAAGCTAGGTATATTTATCATAGTGATATGTGACAGTAAGCTCTTTCGGTGCTTTAGTGCTCAAATCTGTTTGAAAAGATCAACTCTGTGAACAATGACATTGTATGTGTTTATATAATGTATGTCTAACATGGGATCTCTTTATAAAAACAACACTCCTTTATAATGGATGATGTTTAGAATCATACTGAACGTAGTGCTCCTAGTTACATTTCCTGTTTCAGCTGATGTAGCATTACATGAGCCACACAGAGGGATAGCACACAGCTATCAGTGTAGGTCAATGAATAATAGAGGAGATATAGGACGACAGTGAGAAAGTCTTGGTCACCCACCGTCCTCCCTGGGGTCCGATTGTGAGGGAGGATGTCAAACTACACAGTGTCGTGTTCTAGGTTAGAGGTTAGAAAATGTTATTTAAGTGCTACTCCATGACAATACAATAGCACAATGTTTTTTAGTGTAAAGATGCCTTCCACGATTTTAGGTGATATTTAGAACTATTTAGGCCCCATGTGCTAAAACGGGTCCCCGCTCTGGACTTTATTTCCCAGAAGTGTCTATGTTCGTATATTCTCGCTTGTTCTCCTGTGTCTAGAGGTTGTGCTCGCTCTGCAAACTCATTATATGTCAATGTATATCTCAGGTTTGATTGACAACTCTGTCAATAGTACTTCTCCCTACGTTAGCAAATCATACGTCCCACATTTGTTGGGAATTCCCTGTTTGACGCTTGGTAAGGGAATGCCTGCAATGGCCAAGAAACAATCGTGTTTCAAACTAACTATGGTATGATGATGATTCTACTTAGATTTTGCATAAAATATAGACAATATACAACACATCCAGACTAAAATGGGGCGGCTAAAAATAGTTTCACAATTACGAACATTGCGGAATATATCTTTTACCATTTTTTAACCAGATCATTTCCAGTGTATATAATATAAATAATGAGTTTTCAGACACTATTTCCAGAAACACATACATGTAGTTAAAAACATTGCAAAGGCATTACTCTAAAACAGAACATATTGTCTATAAACCTGTATGGATAGACAAAAAAGGGCAGTTAGGCACTAGAAACATCTTTGTTGGAGAATAAGGCTTTTGTAGGACCAAAGCCATCTGTCTGGCTCCTCTACGTGGGTAACTGCCTAAGCATTGGCCTTAGGGCAACCCATTCCAAGAAGTGATGGACCTCTGAAATACGAGAATGCTGACTGGAGGATTGATCCTGTGAGCTTCTGAGGTGAAAAGTCAACCAGTTTGCTTTCAACTGTCAATAAAAGCCCTGCAATCACGTATCCCTCCCCCTAAGTAGACAAGCATGTGCATACACATACATACTTATTAACAAATGGAACAAGGTGGCTCAAGTGACCTAAATAACTCAGACTGGCTGCCAATCTATTAAATGGAATGGAATGTATCTAGACAGAGAAGAAACAGGAGGGTGAAGCCTTAAATATCATCCATTTCATAAGAATACGAAAGATGAGTAGTTGTGGCTTTGCTATGTTTCACATAAAAATTAAAACGGGGTAATTGGAATGAACTGGGAGATGCAGCCCTGGCAGGACTTCGGCTGTACTTCATTTAGACAAAAGCTGATAAAGTAGACGTGACCACTGAAGCCGTTTGGGGACGGTAGCAATCTCATTGGGCTAATGAAAACACGCCGGTCTTATTAAATAAAGAGCTGGACGAGAGCTACAAAGCCACCAGGTTAACTAGTTGTCTGAGATGCAGTGTTTTGCAGTGAGTCAGAGATAGTAGAATAACCGCTCTAATGGGAGACAGGATCAGGGCAGCCGGGGGCGGAGTATTTGATTAGAGCAGCTGGGGACAAGCTCGCTTTTGCTCAACTTGATTTTACCAGAAGCACTTGTGGTTTGATGGCAGAATTGCTGTTGATTCGGTACAGAGAAAAAAGAAGTTACAGCAAGTTAGAGAGGAGGCTACAATGAGTGTGAAGACAGAATGGCAATTATCAGATGGAAGTATTTCATATGTGGCCCAGTTATTCTGAGTATGATTGAGATTATGGTACTGGGAATGATCTAAATATGACAACATCAAGGAACCTACAATTCTCCAAGCATACCATTAGATTAGAGATGTTGTGTATGATATTCTATTTGTAATATATGCCACTCAGGCATTATCATATAGCGATTGTGAATCAATGTCACTGTTGTGGTGCAAATGACAGTGCAGGTACACTGGAGAGGCAACAGCAAGACAACCCCCAAAGATGTAATGTTATTTTGCAGGTTGTGGCCACATACATTTGCTCTCTCCTTATCCTTCCTGACTGATTCTTCTTCAGTTGTGTGTTTTGCTAGTGTCATCACTACTAGTATGATGTGGTACCTGCAGCCCATTCAGATTAAACAAGTAGTCCAACTCCTCCAGGATGGCATGTTCAGGTTTGTTGTGTCACCCAGTACAGTCGCAAGAGCATGGAGGAGATACCAGGAGGCTGTTACACAAGGAGACCTGGACAGGGCTGTAGAAGGGCATCAACCCAACAGAGCAGGAGTGGTATCTGCTACTTTAAGGAGGAACAATAGGAGCACTACCAGAGCCCTATGAGATTACCTCCAGTGGGCTACTGGTGGGCATGTGTCTGACCAAACTGTCTGAAACAGACTCCATTAAGGTGGAATGAGGGCCTGACATCCTCTAGTGGGACGTGTGCTCACAGCCCAGCACTGTGCAGCTCGATTGGCATTCCAGAGAGCACCAGAAATGGCAGGTCTGCCATTGGTGCCTCGCTCTCTTTACAGATGAGAGCAGATTCACACTGAGCACGTGACAGACGAGCTTTGGTGAAAGTTATGTTGCTTGCAACATCATTCATCATGACTGGTTTTCCTGTGGGTCAGTGGGGGTTTGGGGAGGCATAACTTTGGAGGGTCTCACAGACCTCCACGTGCTAGCCAACAGTCCCTTCAACCGGTACCACAGAGGGCCAAGTGTATGCTGGGTTTTGGTCTTTCTTTCAATTAGAGCGCAATTAAATCCTAGACTGCCAGGTGAGGGAATATCCTAAGTCAGGTACAAGGTAAAAGTGAAATACTGCATACACTAGGCCCTATGTGGAAACCGGTTTGAGACCCCTGACCTAGATGAAATCCTCAGACCCATTGTCAGAACAGGACCTCATGTGGCCTCATGTGGCCAGAGTATGTAGGTAGTTCCTTCATGATGAAGGCATTGATGCCAATTTTGACTGGCCTTGAAGTTCCTGAGACCTGAATCCAATTGAGAACCACTGGGACATTATGTATCGGTGCATCTGACGCCGCCAATTAGCACCAGACTGGCCAGAAGCTCACTGATGATTCAGGTCTGGGAGGAGATCCCACAGGACAAAATCCACCGTCTCATCAGGAGCATGCCCAGATGTTGTTAGGAGTGCATACAGGCACGTGGATGCCATACACACTTTGAGTCACATTTTGCGTCGCCTTGACAAAATTCACAGTTGGAACAACCTGTGATTTCAATAGTTTACTTTGAATAGTTTTATCAGTAGATTTTGGGTGCGAGTTTGAATCCAGCCCTCAATCGGTTGGGTATTTTGGTTTCCATTAACCGTTGTTATATAATTTTGTTCTCAACGAATTACACAATGGACAGTAAAGATTTTGATCTTAAATATGTTTCGGTCATTTAGACCCGATGTGTGATTTCAGTGTTCCCTTAATTTTTTTGAGCAGTGTATACCGAAGACATTACCAATGTTGCAAATATCTATCACTGATCTGTATCAATGACTGAAAAGGTCTGATGTGCTTGGTCCAATCCATTAACACTTAAAGGAGAATTCCGGGGGATTTCAAAACGTAGCTCTGTTGTTTGCATATCAGAAGTGCTGTCCGTAGCGTTAATAACTCAAACAATCTGTATTGCCAAAACCGTGTTTACCTTTTGCTGCCAATAGACATCCATTACGCATTTACGGGGCAAGTTAAAAAGCGTGCTTTGAGCCACTAAACATGTTCAAAATGTCATTACTAGTCCATATCCATTTGCACTGATTCCTTCTAAACACAGCGAGTTTGAACAAAAACAAAAGTTTTTTTTTTTCCAGTGAAGTCCACACTAGTCGATTGTCGAAGTCATACAATTCAATATTCCAAAACGTATTTTTTCCGCAAGGTTTCTAACACAAAGCAACAGTTACCTTGATTTGTGTATGTTCTTTAGCTTTTGCTGCGACAAGACAACCTTTGGATTTGTACATATGATCCCCCTTTGCTGGGGTGGGAGGAGCATGTACATGTATTCAGTCATTACTGAAGGTCACTTTTACCCAGGAAACGTTTTTCTGCTAAATTATATAAATGTAAAGAAATTTAATGAATACAGGAAAATCTACGGGTCATCTAAGATTTCAATAATTCATCAAGGAAGCTTAGAAGTTGTAATAACTACTTTTTCAAAGTACCTTTGGTTCAGTAAACTAATATTCTAAAGCTTTAGTGTAGTTGAAAAACATTCACTTATAAGTAATTGCTAGCTTGGTTATTCTATTGTCAGAGTGGCTTCCCTGACCTGTACTGCAGAATAGAGTGATTAATTAATTCATAAATTAAATTAATGCATACATTTTGGATCCAGTTCAAGTGATGTGCTTTTCTTGGAGGGCTATTCAGTGTCCTGACGAATAATGAGGCTATTGTAATGTGCTCATCTGGGAAACGTGTTGAAACAATCACTACTGTCTGGTTTAGTTATCCACTGTGGGCAGGCATTTTACCAGTAGAGGTTTCCAAACCTCTCCGACACTGCTGCAGTATAATCAGACATGGTGGATCTTTCTTTGGAAGACCAGATTAAACTGTTTAACATGTGTTTTCCAAGGTCCCAGTCTTTCTCAGGAACAGGTTTCCCCACAATTCCATCATGATGTCTGGCATAAATTAAAAAAGAGAACACAGCTGTCTCTGGTCGTTCAGGTATCTCCTCCCCCTTTGCCCCACCCACCACACACACACACACCTGTCAACAGTGACCCAGTTAATAACCTCGCAGTGGAGATAAATAGACCAAAATGGCCCCACCCATTTTGAAAAACATTTGCAAGCCAGAGACCTCTGCATCTTCTTTAGTCTCAGGTATAATTACAACTTCCATATGCAACTAACTGTGTGAAGGTGGAATTAGTAGAAACATTTTACAGCATATAATTATTGCACCACATTCCCAGTGAGACTAAAGATGGGATGAAGTAAATGTTTGCAGATTACTGCAGATACTTAGACTTGGATACTATAAACTGTATTAACACTCCAACAATTTAAATAATTTCAGTCAAGTTGAACATGTTAAGACTACACATTAAGACATTGATAGGGAAATATCAGTTAAAATTGATTTAACTAATTAAATATAGCATTTTGGTGTTGAAATTTGGTACAGCCTTTCAGATACCTTCGTTGAACAAAGACAATAGCAGTAGTAGCAGACACACCTAATCTGAGATTCCCTTTTTCCTCATCATCAGTCACTGTACTGTGAAATGCAGCATATTCTTTAAAAGCTACATCATGATAGTCAGTGGTTTGAACCTGTCTTTGACTTTGCCCAAAATCCCCAGCACCGAGGCAGCACATATTGGCATAGAGCTGCCCGTGACTTCTGTAATAATTCTGTAGTGAACATAATCCTTTATTCCTCTGTTTTGCTGATATTCAAACTTATTGAAAATGAACCTGCATGGCTGTTCCTAGAGCCATATAATACTTACAAATAAATATCACAGAAAGAAATCTGCTTTTTATATTATAATTCAATTTATGGACCTTGTGTCAACTTGGTATGAAATGGTTATGCAGAAGATGTACACTTCTATTTGCCTATCGATATCCTTTGGGATTTAAAATTTGGACCAAAACAGGTTCCAAACAATCCAACACCTTTTACCCAGATGGTCATGGTCTCCTCCTCCTACCCAGGTGGTCACGGTCTCCTCCTCCTACTCAGATGGTCATGGTCTCCTTCTCCTACCCAGGTGGTCATGGTCTCCTTCTCCTACCCAGGTGGTCATGGTCTCCTCCTCCTAATCAGATGGTCATGGTCTCCTTCTCCTACCCAGGTGGTCACGGTCTCCTCCTCCTACCCAGGTGGTCACAGTCTCCTCCTCCTACTCAGATGGTCATGGTCTCCTTCTCCTACCCAGGTGGTCATGGTC
>JACXGM010008092.1:9099-29613 GCA_016801145.1 Umbra pygmaea
CCGTGGCTGGTATATATATATATATATATATATATATATATATATATATATTTATATCTGCCCCTTAAAAGGTTTAAATGTTAAATGTTGAATGTTAATGTCAAAATGTCTGTAAAATCTTTGGTAAAAGTAAATATATAAAAACCAAATAAAAATAACATTATTAAAACAAGTGGACCAAGTGAAAATTATTATTAAATAATCGAACTAAAAACAGCATTGTCATGGAGAGAGGCTGCTCTCTATTGGCTGCTCTCTCCCACTATTTTAAGGTACTAGTGATTGGGTAAACTGAGCTTAGCTTACTGTCCTTACACCAGTTGTTTGTCTCACTGCATGGAAATTCAGCTTATCACTGTGCCAGTGCCGCCTCTAAAGTTTTGAGGGCCCTAACCAAATTCTTAACCACACAGTCTTTTTGATACAAATCCTTCACTCCTGTTGAGTTCTGAAAAAAACCCTGAATGTAGCTCTTCTTTCTCTACCTAATGCACACCCCCTGCTTTTGTCTTTTCAGCACAAGGATACCAAGCCAAGCACTGAGCTTGATGTCCTAGATCTGTCAATTCCCCTTCTCCTAAAAAAGAGGGAGGACAAAGATAAGACACCCTTTATAAAAAAGATACACCTAACACCTTGATGGTAGTGTGAGGAAATGTGCTTGGTGCCTAATGTATGAAAAAGACAGAACATGTAAATTACGTAAATTATTCATAAATTATTCTGCATTTTATGATTTTTAAGGTGTCTCCGGTTCTGTAATACAAGTGGCCCCCCTCAATTGTTACTAGTTACTAAATAATGTAACGTGCTTGATGATGAGTAGAAGTGGCCGTGAGCCTTGCAATAGTAATGAGGCTTGGGAGCAGGCTGTAGCAGAATGGAAATAATTCTGTTTGAGGAGAACAGTTAAATATCCAGAGCTGTCATGGGACAGATCTGCAGGAATGACGTGTTGGATTAAAGAATGTGTTGCTTTATTTATTAATCTTGAAAACTGTCAAGCGCTTTAAAGACTCTGTGGATGGTTTAACTTCAGTTAAAGAATGAAAGAGAGATAAAAAAACTATCAACCAACTGAATAGAGTGTCTATAATAAAATATTGTGTACTAATAGCTCATCTAAATCCTGATCAAAATGGTTGTTGTTCAATCAGAAACAATAGAATCAAAACAAGCTGTTCTGACAGTTTTATATTATGTTCCATTTCATCAGCTTTAGGACTATGTAATCTCTCTTTTGCTAAGTTTGTGATATCACTGCGTGTAGTTTCATTGCCAAATATATTGACTTCCGATATTTGCATAATCATTCTGATTGGAAGATAGCTGTGAGCTGTTATCCAATCAAGATAAAATCCTATGTTGTCTTTGAGCTCTTTAATGAAATAATGTTTTTATTTGAAGACTGAAGAAAGGCCAGTCTCTTTAAAACATGACATGGAGTGCAGGGAATGGAATGAATCTCAAGAAACTGCACACAGGCTAATCACCTCCACTGTAAAAACGCCACTGTAATGGGTTTACAATAGTTTTAAGTTGAGTGAACATATTTTCTAGGAAATATTATGTTTACAGGCAATACTCAGTTAATCCACACTGTTCTTTAAGTTGGCTGAACTGTGAATAATATATTGAGTGAACTCATCATTTTGAGTTGACTTGTCTAAACATATTAAAACAGGTTCAGTCAGAAAGGAAAAATGTGTTCACTCCACTTTGAAAATACTGTCACATTGACTGAAAATGTGAAGTTATGAGATCTTCAATTTTGACTGTTTCTAGAGGATTCAACATTTGTAGATTCTAAGATGGTTTAACACACTCTTTAATACATTTGACAAAAGGAAAGCACATATACATATTTTGGTATAACGTGACTTGCTGTGCCATGAGGTATGATGGATCATGATGAACAGATTTCAAAACCGTAACACAAATCGGCATTCAATGATTAGACCATCGATGACTATTGAGCTTTTGCACAGTAGATAATTGCATTCACCTGGTGTCCCAAATCTGAATGTGTCTCTTATTATACAAGGGGATGATGACAATCAGATGTATTTTAGCCTCCGGGAGCAGATCATTCTGTATTGTAGAAGTTAATTAAACTTTTGATCTCACAACACACATTTCAAAGTACATTTTTAAATTCAGTCAACATCAAACTTCAAGAGCATTCAGTCTAAAGATGCAAGTGTGTTCAATATTCAAAAAATTGTCCATTGGGCAAAGTAATTAAAGTTGAGAGATTTTACTGAGAACTTCAAGTCAGCTTAACTTTTTGCCCCAAAGTTGAGTTTACTCAGAAAAGCTGTGAAGTAAGTTGCCTTATTTATTTTATTTGAGGCAACTTCTGATTTTTCTACAGTGTGTGTTAAATCCTTCAGCTCTTTTCATTTTATATATTAAAGGAGAATTCCGGGCGATTTCAAAATGTAGCTCTGTTGTTTGCATATCGGAAGTGCTGTACGTAGCGTTAATAACTCAAAATACATTTTGGAATATTGCATTGTATGACTTCGACAATCAACTACTGTGGACTTCACTGGAAAATGGGAAATAAACAGAGGTATGTACACAAACTTATTTGTTCAAACACGCTGTGTTCATTACAAGGAATTGCACATTACAAGTGCAAATGGATATGGACTAGTAATGACATTTTGAACATGTTTAGTGGCTCAAAGCACATTTTTTTAACTTGCCCCGTAAATGCGTAATGGTTGTATACTGGCAGCAAAAGGTAAACTCGGTTTCGGCAATACAGATTGTTTGATTTATTAACGCTACGGACATCACTTCCAAAATGCAAACAACAAACCAATCTAATTGGATGTTAGTAGGTAATGATGCAGCTATGAATACCTACAGTATATTGAGGAAGGACTTCAACAGGGCTTTGTCGATCCATCTATGTCTCCGGCTGCTTCTAGTTTTTTATTTGTGGGCAAAAAGAATGGGGGATTACGGTAAAGGTGCTTTATTTGTCACATACACGTAGTGAAAGTCATTCTATGCATTTAACCCATCCCTGAAGGGAGCAGTGGGCAGCCATTTACAGCGCCAGGGGACCAACTCCAGATCTAAGCCAGTGCTTTTGTCAGGGGCACTGACTGGAGAATGTAACCTGCATGTTTTTTGATGGTGGGGGAAACCCATGCAGACACGAGGAGAACATACAAACTCCGCACAGAAAGGCCCGGGACGACCGGGGTTCAAACCCAGAACCTTCTTGCTGTGAGGCCACAGTGCTATCCACTAGGCCACCACGCCCCTATTTTGACTACAGAGCTCTGAATGAAGTAACTATCAAACATTGGTACCCTCTTCCTCTGATTCCAGCAGCCCTTGAACAAGTACGACTGCGATGGGCGCACAGTGAGACCTTGCTGTTAATTTGAGCTAAGCCTTACCCAAACCTTAACCACTCAGAAACCTTGCTGTAAATTCGAACTACGCCTTACCCAAACCCCTAACCACTCAGACTGTTAACTCCATGTAACATTTATTATGTCGTAATGTATTGTTTGTAACCATGGTGATAGTGAGGAAAAAAAGAATAAAAAAGCATATTTGCAACACGTCTGTATCGCGCTTGAATAGAAAACAAAATACATGCAAAGTGTCCGCATGGATTCGAAATCGGAATCTTTGGTATGTGAGTCGCATGTTTTTACGCCCACCCACCATCCTACCAACCTGCAAAATCTATGCTATTTACACTCTGCTATGTCATCATGCGATTCCGTGAAACTGCCATGGATTTGGAAGTTAAGGATCCATGTTTATTTCACAGAATTTTCTGCCATTCCGTAAAACTGCCAAAGAGTTTGAATTTAGGTGTCTGTGGTAGTATCACAGATTTCTGAGAGATCACTTTGCAATATCTACATCATACTGGACCTTCGCAGTGCCTATAACTTGATCCGCATTCGAAAAGGGGTAGAATGGAAAACTGCATTCATCACTCAAAAAGGCCCTAAGGACCTACCAATGCTCCAGACGTTTTTCAATCATTTATGAATTAAATCTTCAAGGATATGCTAGATCAGTTCGTAGTAGTTTACATAGACAATATTCTCATCTACTCCTCCTCTCTGTCTGAACATATTACGCATGTCAAGAGAGTGCTCCGACAGCTTCAGGATATCCATCCCTATGTAAAGGCAGAAAAGAGCGCATTCCATATCTCCACAATTTCCTTTCTGGGCTTTGTTCTCACTCCAGGGGGTATTTTCGCATGGACAAAGAAAAATTCACTGCCGTGCGTAATTGGCCTTTACCCCGCATAGGAAAAGAACTACAACGCATCCTCAGATTCACCAATTGCTATCGCCGGTTCATACGTAATTTAAGCTCCATTGCTGCTCTGTTACATGCCCTCTCCAGTCAAGGTACAGCTAAATTAACATGGAATACCAATGCCAGGACCACCTTTCAAACATCACACAATGCTTCACCGAGGCACCTGTTCTACAACCCTTCCCTTCCATTTATTTTGGAAGTTGATGCTTCTGAGGTAGGGGTTGGGCCAGTTCTATTCCAAAGCCTTGACCTCCAAAATGCATCCTTGCGCCTTCTTCCCCAAAAAGCTGTCTCTTGCGGAGCGTATTTATGACGTGGAAAATCGGGAATTGCTGGCAATCAAACTGCCGATGGATGAATGGCATCACTGGTTAGAGGGGGCTCAACATTCTTTCCTGGTTCTTACAGACCACAGAAACCTAGAATACCTCCATAATGCAAAAAGATAACATTTGCATCAGGCATGTTGGTCCTTGTTTCTTAAACGGTTGCACATTTCTGTCTCTTACATCCCAGGCACCACGAACATCAAGGCTGACTACCTATCCCGCCAGTTTGAGGCTCCTACCAGGACATCTCCTCCAGAAACTATCCTACCACAGGCCTGCGTGGAAAGACCCATTGAACCCATTGGTATACATAGATTCTTTAATTGATAATACCCTTCTTACAGAGCCAGCACCGCCAGCACCGCCAGCACCGCCAGCACCGCCAGCACCGCCAGCACCGCCAGCACCGCCAGCACCGCCAGCACCGCCAGCACCACCTCCTGGTCGCACCTTTGTTCCAACTTCTATTCGACCTCAACTACTGCACTGGTGCCATACTTCCCTCAGCACATGTCATCCTGGTGTTACAAAATCCATCCAACTACTAACCGAAAAGCACTGGTGGGTGTCTCTCATAGAAGACGTCACTGACAATGTGCTGTCCTGTCCCAACTGTTTAAGATGTCCCACCAACTGCCTACGGGTAAGCTGCTACCTCTTTCTACACCCAATAGGCCAGTGTCCCATCTCTCCATGGATTTTATCACTGGCCTTCCACCTTCCAAGGGATATATGACCATTTTGGTTGATTCCCCTGACTAACCTACCAACCGCTCTGGAGCTGGCAGAATGTGAATTTCAGCAGGCGTTTCCGGCTACATGGTCTACCAGAGGACATTGTCTCAGACCGTGGACCCCAGTTAACATCAAGGGTCTGGAAGGCTTTCTGGTACCATCTGAGGTATCCATTAGCCTCTCCTCTGGCTACCACCCGCAATCGAATGATCAGACGGAAAGGCTCAATCAGGAAATCGGCAGATACCTTCGGCAACAGTGCGCTACTCGGCACTCTGACTGGAGTCACTTTCTACCATGGGATGAGTATGCCCAAAACTCTCTAATCCATTCTTCTTCATATCTCACTCCCTTTCAGTGTGTTCTAGGATACCAGCCGCACTTGTTCCCCTAGGACACTAAATCTACCCTGTTATCATTGTTGAGTACTGGTTTACACAAGCCTCCCGAGTATGGGATTCTGCACACCAACACCTCTGCCAGGCATCCCAGGCACAGAAACAGCAGGCTGATTGACGCCAAAGTCCTACTCCTCTGTACCACACTGGACAGCGCATTTGGCTCTCCACACGGGACATCTGTCAATCCTGTAAGAAGCACACACCCAGGTACATTGGTCCATTCAAGGTTACACACCGCATTAACCTGGTACCTATCATCTTCAATTGCCACACCAGTACCGCTTCTCCTCCTCCTTTCACATGTCCCTACTGAAGCCGGTTCGGTATAGTCCTCTCCATCCTCCAGTGGCTGCTCATCCTCCGCCTCCCATGATCGTTGGAGGGGAACCTGCCTATGCCGTGGGGGAGCTGCTGGACTCCAGATGGCATCAGGGTGGTCTACATTACCTGGTTGAGTGAAAGGGATACGGACCTGAGGAACGCTCCTGGGTTCTGGTGGCTGACATCCTCGATTCCGCCTACCATCTTGCCCATCCAGGTCCCGGGGTCGTCCTCCTTCTCGCTTCCCTCTGGCGTCGAGAGCCGCCCATAAAGAGTGGGGCTCTGTGACGTCCTCAGGCCGCAGTACCAAGATGCACCAACATCCAGTGTCACAAACTCACAGAAACCAATGTCCCAACTCCTGCGAACGCACTCCACTGTTACACTCACAATCACCACAATTCTAATCACATGTGGTCCAACTTATATACTTTTGACTGTGTTCTCAGCTCCTTGTGAGGTATTGATTGTATTGTGCTTTATACTAAGCTTGTTCTGAGTTATTACATTTTCGATTATTGATTCTTGTTTCTGCCCCTGGGATTTTTATTATTGGATTTTGCCTTGTACCTCTGCCAGTAATATCCTGTTCTGCCTGGCTTTTGACTTTATTTATTGGATTCCGGTTTTGTACCTTCTGCTGTGATTCCTTGTGTACTGACCATTGCCTGTCTCACAACTGAGTATTGGTTATTAAACTGCGCTCTGCGTAATTGGATATCTGGGTCTGAGTTCTATACATTACACAGTATAATTTTCAAGTCACCAACCATTAGGGTATAAGTCGAATTTCATTGAACAAACCACCCAATCAAAAGAGTATTTTTTTCAAAAATAAAAAAACTCTAAATGCACTCTTCCAAATTATTATGCACAACAGAGTTTCAAAGTATTTTCTATGTTGCAAAGAACTGAAAATTGTAATTTGTTGAATATGCATTAGGTCATATTTACTGGAATCAAAAGCTATTTCAATCAAACACATCTTAACAGGACAAGTTACATGTTAACATAAGACCCCTTCTTTGATATCACCTTCACAATTCTTGCATCCATTGAACTTGTGAGTTTATGGAGAGTTTCTGCTTGGATTTCATTGCAGGATGTCAGAATAGCCTCCCAGAGCTGCTGTTTTGATGCGAACTGCCTCCCACCCTCATAGATCTTTTGCTTGAGGATGCTTCAAAGCTTCTCATTAGGGTTGAGGTCAGGGGAGGATGGGGGCCATACCATGAGTTTCTCTCCTTTTATGCCCATAGCAGCCAATGAGACAGAGGTATTCTTTGCAGCATGATATGGTGCATTGTCATGCATGAAGATGATTTTGCTACTGAAGGCACGGTTTTTCTCTTTGTACCATCGAAGAATGTTGTCAGTCAGAAACTCTAAATACTTTGCCAAGGTGGACCCTAGAAGGTGCAAGGGGCCTACCAGCTCTCTCCCCATGATTCCGGCCCAAAACAATAAGGCTGACATCACAGCCTTATTGGGACATGGTGGCCATCCACCAACCATCCACTACTCCATCCATTTGGAACATCCATGGTTGCACTGCACTTATCAGTAAACAAGACTGTTTGAAAATTAGTCTTCATGTATTTCTGGGCCTACTGCAACCATTTCTGCTTGTGAGCATTGGTTAGGGGTGGCCGAATAGTAGGTTTGTGCAAAACTGCAAGCCTCTGGAGGATCCTACACCTGGAGGTTCACAGGGTGAGCATCCGGTTTGGCAAATTGACACAAATGAGGAAGTGCCTTAAACCTGCATTCTATCTGAATTGCAGCTAAGGGCAATGCGTCTGCACTCTAAAAAATGATTCAGCGGCTTAGTAAATATCACAGTAAAAAACAACTATACTATCTCAATAAAATCTCTGAATATCAGTTAAGTGATTGTTTGAGTTGTACAAACCAAAATGTACAACTCAAACAATGTACAACTAAAAAAAAGGCATACAAATTCAACAGTTAATTTTGTGTTGAATTTGCAATTATTATTTAGGTGTTTAGTTCACATTTCTTTTAGTATTTGCCCAACAAATTACATTTTGTAGATATCCTTAATATGTTTGGTAAATTGCATGCAAAATATTTGAGAATGAATTACTTATACTGATCAGTTTCAAGAACCCCAATTATCACTCATTCTGAATGAACAATCTGTCAACATTAACTACTCAAAAAATTGAGTAAATTACGTGCCAAATGTTGATTTTAATCTTAAGTCCTCATGGGAAACTTGTCTCCACTTACACAGGAAGTGCAGATGGCTCAGTGGTTAGGGAGGCAGACTTGTAGAAGGTTGCCAGTTCGATTCTTGATAAAGTCAAATTTTTCATGTGAGATTTTAAGTAGATTTACTACATTTTATGTTATTATACTAAATCTAGTTGTTTAGATCTACTTAATTTTTCAAATGTACATTTACAATATTCATAAGTTATATTTATTTAATTTCACAGCTTTTGAATTTACTCAATATTTTTAACTGTAAAAATGTTTCACCAATAAAATTGAGTACAGCACAGTAAACTTTTTTAGAGTGTGGTTGCAAAAGAGCTCAGTTTCTATAATAGTCTATGAGAATGAGAGACACTTCTCCTTGATTTATTACCTCATTTAACATTTTCATTATTAGTATATGGTCTCAATCGCTAGATTTAAGCCTTCTGCAATATATAATGATGTAATTTTTTAAATTATGGTCTCGTTGATTTAAAAACCGGTGATAAAGCAAAAGGGCGTTTAGGGCGTAGCTATGGCGCTCGGTTGTACGACAAGACACTCAAAGGAGTTGGCAGTTCAGTTTTTCCAGTAAGTAATGTTACATTTTGTTTTACATTTTAATTCTGTTTTTCGTTATTATCCCAATTAATCAGTTAACTAGCTAGATTAGCCCTCCCTCTGGTTTAAAATCATCACATCAGCAAACAAGATGTCTGTGGCCGTAACGGCAAATCCGATTACCCAAATCAGATCTTCACAAACCAATGGGTGACGTCACACATGGTTATATCCAGTGATATATACAATATATTTCAGAAGCCCAGAAGTTTTAGAACGGAGAGCCCGTGTAGGGGTGTAGGGTTTGAGCATCACCTGAAGATAGGTGGATGAGTTTCTTTTGTTGCGCCATAGGCGACCACCATCGCCTTGTAGTGAATTCGAGTTTCAACTGGGAGCCAATGGAGTGTGTGTAGAACTGGAGTGACGCGGGAGAACTTGGGAAGGTTGAAGACCAGGTGTGCCGCTGCATTCTGAATGAGTTGAAGCGGTTTCGTGTCCGACCAGGAGCGAATTGCAGTAATCCAGACGTAAGATGACGAGTGCTTCCTGGGTGAGGTAAAGTTGTGCTTGGCGAATGTTGTAGAGCATGAACCTGCAGGAGTGAGTCACAGCCTTGATGTTTACAGAGAATGAGAGGGTATCATCCAGGATCACAACAAGGTTCTTTACATTCTGGGATGGCAACACTGTGCAGTTCTCAACTGTGAGGGACATGTCCTGGAGTGGACAAGCCTTCCCAGAGAAGAAGAGTAGCTCAGTCTTGTCAGAGTTGAGCTTGTGTATAGTACACTTGTATATAGTACACTTACGAATATATTAAAATTAGTGTATACTGTAGGTTTTGTGTGTAAAATGTTAATGTTGATATGTATGTGCACTGAATATAGTATTGAATCTAAGCATGTTATTCCATCAGTAATGCTTTCTCTGAATTTACATTAATTTATTTCGGTGACTAGAAGCACTTTCATCACAGACATCATTTATTCTATTTACTGTAAAACTTTTTTAAACATATTTTATTCAGAGATTAAATTATTACACTTCAAGTTAATAATTGTTCAAATATTCAATATTTTTTTAGGGCAATTAGTTAATGTATAAAAGACATGCCAGTAAACAATGTGAAGATAAAGTGTTGGGAAATTATATTGGTATAACCCTAAATAGATGAACTGTAACAAAGAAGGACAATGCATGTATGTTACACTGAAATTACATAGACATTGGTGAGAAGTGGAAAGAAGGAGGAAATAACTGGTAAATTGCAGGGTTATAGGAGGTTAGATATTTGCTTTAGATTCCAGGACAAAGCATGGTTGTTACAGTGAAGATACATAGACATTAGTAAGAAGTGGAAAGAAGGGAGGAAATAACTGGTAAATTGGAGGGTAATAGGAGGACATCTATTTCTACTGGGACTACCAACGCTACTACCGGACCGGTACCAAGACAATAATAAGAAGGTAAGATGTAAATAAAGGGGATAACTGCATACATATGTTTAATAATTAAATACATACCAATACTTAAATGCATAGCAATATGAATGGTATACAAACTGTTAGTTAAACGAAATACACATGAAATAACAACAAAACAACATTGGAAAAGAGAAAATGAATAGGGAATTTCATTGTAATGATACAACAGCTTATATTAACAGCTCATATAACAATTTAATTTATCAATTTAGTTGTGCTGAAACAATAGTTGTCTGGAAGGTAATGAAATACAATAGTGCTGAACAATAAATGGCTAGTTTACAGATTTTAGATTTTAGAGACAGAATAAAGCCAATTAGAAGCACTTTTTCTGTGATAGCCGAGTGTGCAGCCTCAAGCTGAGCGTGATGTTGCGTGTTGCATGTAGATGTGTCGTGAGCAACGTCTCTGAAAGTTGTAATTCATATTTTAGCTGTGCCAAGAAAAATCTGAATCATTCCAAATCTTGCCTCTTGCAGAAAAACGAGTGTGAGTAGGAGTTGTCCATGAGCGTAGGATAAGGAGCAACTTTTGGTAAGTATTCTGATTAACTATTTTGTCATTTTGACTATATGCCTCCATGTCTCATGATTGCCTTGGAGCTTCTCCCAGATTATACAGTAATTTATCTACTGTGCGACAGAAAGTTGTGGTTATGACACAATAGTTTGCATATTTTCACATAAACGGTTGCTACAGGGCCATAACATGAGATACAAGGTAATGGAGCTTTTTATACATTGTCCTGTTTCTTTAGAAAATAAACAATAGACAAATAGAGTCTTTAAACACTTCAGATGTAAATTTATTTACTGTCAAAGTGAATGGAATGCTAATGTAAGGTGATAGCCAGGTAGCCTCAGAATCCACCCAGGGCTGATTCAACGTCTAGGTCTAAGTCAAGCCCCTTGCGAGTTTACCATTACGGGCACAGACATCATGGTTGCGGATGTGACGATTTTAGACGAAAAGCCGTATCTGACTGTGACATCAGCTGAGAGTTGACAATGCTGACGTTACGTTACACACTTTCACTGGCACAGTCAATGTCAATCACATCATAGCCACTCCCTAAAATACCCCCTGCTTTATTGACAATTTTAAAATCAGCGAGACCATCATTAAAAAAATTAACATCATTCTGTATTGCAGAAGACTTAAATTTAGCATTTGAGACCATAAACTCATATGGAAAATGTTTACTGAGGTAATAAATCAATTGAGAAGTGGCTAACATTCTCATAGACAACAAATCAACCTTTTTTGTAACCACACGTGACGCCCCCAGCTGGATTTCAGATAGAATGCAGGTTTAAAGCACTTCTGGTTTTTGCATCACTTTGCCATACCGTGGTTTTTGCATCACTTTGCCATACCGGATGCTAGCCCTGTGGGTCTTGCCCATTACTGCCATCACAGTTACACCATTTTTTCACCAACAAGCTGTTGTTTCCTGTTAGTTACCTAGTTATTTAGATCCTGGAAAATATTTTTTGCAAAGGCTACCAATATTATATACAGCCCCTCCTCCAATGAATAACGAACAGTGTCTAACCCTTAGCCTAAGCATAAACATCAGTAAACATCTCTGTTTACTTTAATACAGTGCAGCTTGAAATTATGTGAATCCTACAGGATGGTTATGATATTTAAAATATCAAAATGAACTAAAAAAATTCCTATCTAAACCCCTATCCTTAATTAAGACATTCCAAATAAATGACTCATTAAAAATTGTCTATTTTCTTTTTTTTATCTAACAAAAGCGGTTTATTTTAACAAAAACTCATGTGTGCACAAATATGTGAACCCCTTCATTCAATAGCTTGTGTTTCCTCCATTAGTAGCCATGATTAAATGTCTCCTATAACCACTAATCAGTTTGTTTAAAGGATTTTTGCCCACTTTTTTCTATAGAGCTCAACCAAGTAATTGAGGTTTAAAGTGGGCCTGGCATGTACTACCTGCTTCATTTCCTGCCACAGCATATCATTTGGACTAAGGTCAGGATTTTGACTTGGCCAATCAAAATAATCTTGTGAGCCATTCGTCTGTAGATTTGTTTGAATGTTATGGGATGTCGCCTTTTTAGAAGACTTGTTTTTGGCCCAGCTTTAGCTCTTTGACTGAAGGCCTGACGTTCAAGGATCTCCTGGTATACCTCAGAATGAATGGTTCCCTTGATTATATGCAGTCGCCCAGGTCCAGAGGAAGAAAAGTAGCACCTTATGTTGATATTTCTAAAATCGTCCTTTACTGATTGGATAAGCTTCTTTAAGCAGTGTTGAGATTTTGGCAAAATAGTGGTTTTGATTGTCTCCATAATGTCAATATTGGACGCATTTGTCCGGAGAATGTACTTCCAGAAACATTCAGTCTCTGGCAAAGTTAAAATGGGCAGGTTGGTTTTTGTTTGACAGCAAATGCTTCTGCCTTCTCCCATTAATGCCATTGGTTTTCAGTGTTCTTCTTTATGTTGAATGATGCACGGGCACCTAAGGTGAAGCAAGGCACCTCTGCATACCTCCAAATGTTATGTTTGGGTTGCCATTTATCTGAGGTATTATTTTTCTTCCTGCTCTTTGGGATATATTGGATGGGCATGTACTAGAATTAAAGAGTAACTCTCACCCCAACATTTCTGCTTTGGCATGCCCCTTCAAACATTAAAAACATGCTCAATCCGCCACAAAAATACACATATAAATCATTATATGGTGGGAAAAGGTTTTCCAACTGCACTACAAGAATATGTCTTATTTCTCTAGCTTTGTCTACAGTAACTATATTAATTAACATTCACCAGCCATATTTTGAATCAACTCCCTATGCCACATTGGTACCACCCCACATATCTCGAAGGGAATGTACTTTTTATAGAACCCCTCCCTTGGGTGACATGTAGAAACACCTAATTTAAGGAGCTTCTACATAAAGTTTGCAGTGGCAATGCTAAAAAAAGATAGCAAAGGTAGCAAAGAACTATATTTTGTACTAAAAATAGCAACAAACTGTCAAAATCAGGACCAGAAGGGATATTTCACTATAACTTATGCCAAAACATCAGGGTTTCCAAGTAAATGTTTTTGGTTTTCGTAAAATAGAAGGTTCCGAAACTACAGTTAGAAAATGCCTGGAGGACCACCAGCCAGTCCTTGTTTTTGAACCATTCCTGAGCTAGGACACATGATTCATCTTGTCTACTAGTTAACAAGTCCTTGATCAGTGATTCTGGTGAATCTTGAGGGCTACATAAACTTTGGCATGGCTGGTGGTCCGCTAGGAGAGGGTTGGGAATTACAGCTATAGATTCTTTTTTAAACAATTAACTCCATTGAAGAACAGTATACCAGTTAGGCTTTTTTATATTCTAAAAGACCATGTGCTCTTTGATAGATGTTGATTGGAATTGGTTAAAATACATTATTCTACAAAGGACCTGACAATGATGCACTCATGCAGTTTGCATTCAACAGATAAGATATTTATAATTCAGGAATCTGTATAAGGGGGTTTTGTCACAATGACTATAATAAAGAACATGATTTAGTTCAGTGTTTCACAAAATGAGTAATGATGATCAATACTATGACCTTAGATAACAGCAAACCTTTCTTTTACATTCAACATATTTCTCTTTACCACAATGCTTTGTATTACCCCTAGATGTCACTGTTCAGCAACTGATGTCTTCAGCTGGTACATATCCTGTCTTTTTAAACTTCATTTTCTCCACATTAGAGAAATACAAGCAACAAAATGAGAACTGTTTGATTAGTGAACAGGCATGTAAATGTAACACAGACACCCTCCATAGTGCAGTTAGTTATTTTTGGAAATTCAAGAAACTGACACTCTCAATACATGAACAGATTAGATCATTTTCTCAGTCTGTTAGAGACATAAATGAAAATGAGCTTGGCTCTTTGGCAAACGGTATAATGCTGTGTAACTTCAATGTTGCAAGCCTTGTGTCTGTGCTGGAGGATTCACAGCAGAGCCAAAGTCTGGAACTAACTAGGTGTATTGTGAAATCACAAGATGAATAATGACATTAAAAAGTGTTTAAAGATTTTAGATACAGATCTGGCAGCTGTAGTTTTAATAATGCCAACAGAGCAAGGAATGTAAAACCATATTTATTCCACTGTGTTCTCACAGATAACATTTTGTTTCATGATTGCCTTTTCCAAAAGAATCAGCTGCTTTACATTATATTAAACAGTACATGGTAAGGTACAGTATATCCATTTAAACACATTAACAATGCATTACTTAACTCCTTTGAGACAATTGTGTTTAAAAAGCTCTTAATCTTGGACTCACAACTGATTTCCTGTAAACACAAGGACAAGGCATTACATAATAAAGTACATTCATAGACAAGTTTACTGCGAACACAGATACACATGCATTTAGTACAAAGTTTGCTTTATGGTAACAACTGATTGTGCGAGCAGCCCTGAAATGAACATCTCACAACACAGTGAAACCATCATATTGTTATACTTAGCATCTAACACATGTTTTATAGTAGAGTTCAGAGTATTAAATGCTTCAGGTTCCAGCTCATAAGGGATATGTGAAAGCGCACTTAGTCTTCTATTCATTCAGGATGGTTTGGTTTTCCTTAAAAACCTGTAATTTCAAAGACATCAAAACCAGCCTGATCTTCTTGCAGGGTATAAAGACTTTTTCATTTTCAAAGAAATTCACTTTGAAGTAGGATACATATTACGTGGAAGTGTCTTATGCCCATATAATCATGGCTAGTTTTTCTACACATCTGCATAAATATTTGATCGTAGACTTTGCCAGTTTGGGTACTTTTAATTACCACCCCTCCCCTTTAAGAACACACACAGAAATGTGCAGCATTTCTATCTGTGTATCACAGAGGAATAGAACTGACAACACCTGTGTCAGTGCTGTGGTGCCTAGTTGATTCTTAACCGGAGAGCAGAGGAAAAGAGAGAGAACAAACGTGGGTGGTATTTAAAAACTCTATTTATAAATAAATAAAGAGAAATGAAATAGATCTCTCTCTACGGCACTGAGCGGGTGGATATAGATCTCATGCAAGAATGTGTCTGACAAAGCTAACGGAGTGAGAACTGTTTGATTTTGGTTTATTGTGAGATTAGCCACTCAGTGTTGGTTACAGTCAGAACAAGTTTACACTTTAGAACGTGTGTATTGCAAATCGATTGTTCGAAATGTGTTTATTCTTACTGAGCTGTTCTTAAGCTCACATTTACTAGACATAACATTTACTGTTGCTTTGAATGCTTGCTCCTTTTACATTACATAAAGGCTATTCTTGTGAAAACCGACACACTGTACCAGCATATCATTAAGAGTGAAATGTACTATTCTGGTTGGATATCATGTATACGTGATCCTTTCGAAACAAGTGAATGTAATTCTTCTTCTCTAGAAAGAAATAACAGCCATTAAAGCATGACTGACTTCCCCCTCCCCCTCCCCCTCTTATAAGTGAAAGTGAATGCTCTAATGTAGATAATGTGCATATTAAGCACAAAAGCACACTTTTTGAATGTATTATCTAAATTGATTTGTCTCTTTTAGAAATAGAAACGTCTTACAACTCATTGTTCAGTGCGCTCCTTCTGCCTGTCACTCCCTAAAAGAGCAGGCAGACTCGATTCACAGGCAGCAGTTTACAAGGCTTTCTTCTCTATAAATGCACCTGGATAATATCAGAAGCTATTACCACCCACTGTTTGAATCTCAAATGTGCTTGCAGGTCAGTAGGCAGCTGAGCTTCAAAGAAGAATGAGGTGTGATGAGGTTTAACCATCATCAATAATCAGGGAGGTGTCTGGTTTGTGCTAACCCAACCTCAGCAGGCGCCCAAAAAAGTAGAGTTCCAGATTTCAAGGAAAATGGAAAGAGACTTTTGATATATAACATGGCCACACTCCATCTTAACCCCTCAACATTTAATGGATTGGTTGAAAAGTTAAAGAACCTCTGCTGACATGTTTTCCATTCTCGTCAAGACAAGTATGTGCGGGATCTACGTAGTTCTAGTAATTTCTTTTACACCTAGTAACAAGCGTATAATAAATGCATTAGCCGGGTTCTCACATCCATATTTTAGATGAAAAGCTAGTTTGAAGGTAGCCTCTGTCTGAAAACCAGATGTTCCTTGGTTATGCCATAGCTGATAGGGTTGAGTTTGTCTTGACAATAATGGGAATAATATGAACACTGTAAAATGTGAACTGCCTCTATTTCTTTAAAACAATGACTACATTGATTCATACACCTGTTTTCTTATATTTGTGGCCATATTTTTTGTGCTTTCATTATATGCTAATTGATTAGTTGTTTGTTAGCAAAACCAATTACCTGCGCATGTGTGACAAATATTGCTTAAACAGATTAAGTGATATTATGTGCTTGTTATAAACACATACTTATTATGGCACTACCGTGTGGTTGGTTGGTTGGTATTTGATATTGTTTTCTATATATGTATACATATATGTTTTTGAATCCACTGTCTTTAGAGTGTTTGCAACATGAGTAACACATGCAGGGACGCTGACGGGGGGACAACTGGGATTGTTGTCCCGGGCCCAGTCCTGAGGGGGGCCCACATTTAGCTTTTTTTCCTGTCGGCAAGACCACACATTCACAGGTTTACAGTTCATGGATACCACAGGTTTTGAAATGATAAATAATTGGCTTTCAGAAAAGCATTTTAAAAATATCTAGGGCGAGGGGCGTGGGCTAGTAAATGAGCCTGAAATATGGAACATGTAGGCTACTACAGAAAAGGATCCCCTCTCCAATATTATTATGGGTGACAATGATGTGCACCAGTCCTGTTTTCCTACTTAACCCCACTTATTCTTCCACTTCCAGTTGCTGTGACAGACACAATGAAAGAGAGGCAGGCAAATATTGCAAAATTTAAACCCAACTTGCTGCTGTCAGTTAAACTCCACAACAACCTCTCACAGTGCAATAACCTCTCATGGTTAAGTTTAGGCAATCATTTTAAGTATTTTCTTAAAAGGGAGATTCCACCATACAGCAAACTGGAGATGCTAGGAGCTTCTCCCAGACATTTGTAGAACAGTGAGATACGTAGCTATATTTCACCTGGCTAGAGAGAGAGACAGATTCCAAATTTTGCAGGCAACTGCTACCTTACTACGTCACAGAGTAGATTGAAAGGATGTTGAGATAGAAAAATGAATATAGGCATGTCTTCTGTCATGAAAATAAGCATCCCTGTTATACTGATTGCGCTTTCAAGCCGCATTCATAGAAGCCTCGTTTGTCCTTAATATTGTAAGGAGTACAGTAGCTTGTCTTTCTGTGATGTTTCTATCCGGCGTTATATTGCAAAAAATGTGGAACAATTTTTTTGGCACGTAGAAAACTACAATGGCTGGCTTCCTTGTTCCAAGTCCTGCCCAGCTGGCATGTTTTTTCTAATACTGTCCTCAAGACAACATGTTGCTGACTAAGACGATTTTGCAGATAAGGAATTGTTTTGACTTTCTTTTACATTCTAATATCCATCAGTACAGTTATCTTCTTAAAACATGTTATTTTAGGGTTGCTTTTACTTGATTATTCATTGTTTGTTTCAAGTGTGTAGCTCCTCTTTTGTTATGTCTGCCTGTAAAGCGCTATGAGAAAGCAACTTTTAAAGGCGCTATATAAAATAAATGTATTATTATTATTATTATTATTATTATTACATGCTTGAGACAGACATTTTTTTAAATAGCTCATTCACTGCATGTTTACATGTGAATGTTTTTTAACCAAGTTACCATGACAGTAGGTAGCTAGCTAACATTGCTAGTCTACATAGCTAACGTTAGATATCATAACCTATTTAAATCCTTATAGAGCAGATCATCTATCTATATAATAAATTGTGATGTTGTGTAACATCTCAAATTATTACCTGCCTTGAAAATATGCTTGTGGTGATGTTGTGGATTCATTTGTTTCCTTCGGACTGAATGTTTTCATGGCAGTGTGCCCAAACTTTAGCGGGAACAAGTATTAGAAGAAAAGTGAATGAAACTGCAGTAGCGAGCAGCCCCTTCTTTTGGCCAAAACAAGCAGAAAGCGATTGAGACGTCAAAATATTATTTCACTTTGAGGTCTATTTTTAATGCGTAATTAAACACTTCCGGACATTTCCGGGGACAGGCCACCAAAAATGGGGATGGTCCCCGGAAAACGGGGATATCTGGTCACCTTAAGCTAGGTAGTAGTGCTCTTAGCCAACTTTGGGGTAATTAGTAACTAAGTCTTGTAGATACCCGCTGGGGTAGCTAGGTCAGCTCCAGAACGAGGCATTATTAGTTGGCTACGTCCCAATGATGCCTTTTTACATCATCACGGTCTACTCAACACAGCCTGATTAGGTAATCTAGTGTAATGAACACACAGTGACAGTACAGCTTATGTTGTTGTGTTATCACGTCCGTAATATAATGAATTAGTTAACCAAGTATAACATATCAAGCTAACTACATCTATGTAGCTCACAAATCTAGAGATGAATTGTTGCATCAGCTAGCCAAAGTGGTTTGATTACTTGTTTACAAAACATACACTTTCTGATGGATATCCACTTGTTTAAACATTTATTATAACGCATACAATATGAATACGACAATGTTATCAGAAAATTGCACTTATTATTATGTTTATTATTTAACCTTTGTTTAACCAGGTAAGCACATTGAGAACAATTTCTCATTTGAAACAGCAACCTGGCCAAGATAAAAGCCACCGAGGTGCAGAAGCAATAGAGTTACACATGAATTACATAAAAAAAATCATTGGATTAACCTTACAAAATTACTTCAACGGATTACAAGCTACAGAATTAGGTTGTCTCAACAACTTAAAAAGAGTATCGATCAATGTGTTATTTTGAGTTGAGACAACCTAGTTCTGTAGCTTGTAACCATTTGAAGTAATTATGTAAGTTTAATCCAATGATTACTTTTTCATTCAGACAATTGATTTTTATTTTTTTTAATGCTTCCAAAAATCAGATTTCACAAATGTAAAAATAACTGGCTAATGCAAAAACGTAAAACCGGTTCTACGGAGGGCCTAGTGTAACCAATGTGAAGTTGGCCCCCCACCCAATGCAAAACTTTGGCAAATAGTCTCAGTCACTGTGCTCCATTTGTGCTGGCTTGTGCGGTAAAAAGTTTTGTTTGTGCTGCTATTATTCTTTAGATATAAAATTATATTTTATAGGTCATTCTAAATCACTCAGCGCCAACATGCTCCAAATTCACCCCGAATATTATTGTTTGTTTGTGCTTGATTTTTTGCCTGTTTGTACCATTAAAAAATGTGTTTGTGCTGCTTTGTTCTTTTGTAAATTGGAAATGTATTTATAGGTGATCACGTCACCAGCCTCCCAACCTGCTCCAAATTCCCTCACAAAAGGCTCAATGGTTTGTGCTCCGTTAGTGCTGGTTTATGTCGTCTTTTCGATGAAAAGAACTTGCATGGTCCTGCCCTCTGCATCTTCCCACCCAGGGGGCAGAAGTGATTTAGTATGAGCCCTAAGTTCCTCACTAAGTCCTACTGCTGCACCCTTAGGATAATCTTGACTGGTTGCATCACCGCCTGGTACGGCAACCCCAGTGTCCATGTGTGCAAAGCAGTACAGAGGGTGATGGGATTTGCCCAGTACATCATGGGCAGAGCTCACCGCCGTCCAAGACCTCTAAACCAAATGGTGCAAGAGGATAGCCCAGGGAATCATCAAAGACTCCAGTCACCCAAACCACACACTGTTCACTCTGCTACCATCAGGCAAACGCCTTCTGCCCACAAGACATAACACTGTTAAATAGTTAAATGGATGCATACCCAGATTCAAGGGCGTATGAGCAGTGGGGGACATGCCCCCCTTACAGTTATGTGGGTAATGTGGTCCCCCCCAATAATAAGAACACATTGTAAAAAAATATATGTGTCCCCCCAATATCAAACTCACTCCTAAACCCTTACCCGGACTGTCTCATTGTATACCCGGACTGTCTCAGGGTATACCTGGACTGTCTCATTGTATACCTGAACTGTCTCATTGTATACCTGAACTGTCTCATTGTATACCTG
>JACXGM010008093.1:0-13288 GCA_016801145.1 Umbra pygmaea
CAGTAGCTCCTCTCATACCTGGCACAGGCTGCACCATACAGCCTAGGTCACATTTATTTATTTAAAGGAAAATGCTGCAGATGTGGTTGTTTAGAAATAGCCCAAAAAACCGCAACCCGCGACCAATATATTTTCTACCGCCAAATTGATTTAAAAATAGCCCAATTTGGCTAGAAAACCGCGGACATGGCAACACTGTCTGGGAGGCTATGTTGACATCCTGCAAAGAAATTCAAGCAGAAACTCTCCATGAACTCACAGATACAATGGATGCAAGAATTGTGAAGGTGATATCATAGAAGGGGTCCTATGTTAACATGTAACTTGCCCTGTTAAGATGTGTTTGAAGATTGAAATAGCGGTTGATTTTAGTAAATATGACCTCCTCATGCTGGAAATTCTACAAAGTTAAGTTCTTTACAACCTATAAAATGTTTTGAAACTCTGTTGTGCATAATTATTTGGAACAGTGCATTTTGAGTTTTTTCATTGGGTGCTTTGTTCAATGAAATACGACTTATACCCTAACGGTTGGGAACTTGAAAATTATACTGACTGTCATTTGCATTGATAATTTAGGAAAAACTGTGTAAAATATAATTTGCATAATAATTTGGAACACTGTGTATTGATAGTAAACCATATGTTCATTTCAAACTAAAACAAAATTTAACTACAGTATATTACATTACACATTTCAGTCTTTGCCATTGCCGAATTCAAGTCTACCAGAAATTAAACAACAAATAAAGCACATAAATCTAAATAGTAATGAATGAAATAATAAAACCCAACAAAAACAGTCCAACTGGAATAAACATGAGTGTGAGAGCAACACCTCTGTCAGGCCGGGGTTGAATAAGATAAAGGCTGTCTCCCAGCATGTTAAAATACTCCTAATACATGTGTTAACAGATTTATGTAAAGGTTAGGAGGCATACTCCATTCTCCTCATGCACTGCCTCTCTTTCCCCCCAAAGGCAGGCAAAACAGGCCCTCATTTCTACGCTAGCTATTATGCTCATTTGTCCTGTCAGACCTGACAGGCTGTTTGACTCTTCCCCAGATACGGCCATTAGGTACCGCTCTGTCATCTGACAGGAGGCTTTCTGCCGCCCCTAAAAACCTCTAATTATTTCCTTCGGCATAGACAGGCGGGCGCTGCGAAGGTAATTTTTAACCTTTCACGTGCACCTGGGGAACGCTCCTCTTGGGAGCCAAGGTGCCTGTGTGGCATTCAGTCATCAAAACATGACCTTTAATGGGCGCGCGGAGAGCAGTTGGCACCGTGTGCCATGCGCGGGGTAATGCTAATGTTGATGGCTAATTTATGCGTCAGACGCCCCGACTCTCACCACCCAAGCCAGAGCCCGCCTGACGCATCTGTAGTCGGTAGGTTTGGTGGTGGCGGTATACACCGGTTGGGTGGAGCATTACGGGGGAGGGGGGTAAAACGGAAAGAGAGGGGACCTGCCACAGAGCAGCAATCTAGAGGGGCATTTCTGGGAGGGGGATGATTTTGAGTGGCGCACGCTGGGGAGCTGGTGAAGAGGGAATTGAGGGGGCTAATTATGTTGCAGGGAATACATTCAGTGTGACCACAGAACCTTTTTAGAAATTGTGGAGCGCACATCTGACTAACGTCCCTGACCTTTACTCGTTCTGCCCAAATTGCAGGAGACCAGAGAGCATGTAAGTTGGAGGCAGATTCCATGACCTAATTGCCCTTTATTCCGATCAGGGTGGATAGGATGGGGCCAAGCAACCTTGTTCAATATGTCAAAGTAGAATTATTATTTTCTGTTCTTATGTCAAAATACAATTTGCCCACTTCCCTTAACTTGCATCTGGTAACTTACTGTCATCTTAATCTTAAACATCCATTACATACTGTATTTACGTTATGGATTATAACAATTGATATCTAAGTTTTTTCTCATCTTCATAGTATTGTTGTTTCTGACTGGAGGTTGGTATGATCTCTCCCACCTAAATCTTCGTAGCCTTATTTACACCGGTCTCAATCATGTGTCCTTCATCCTTCTGTTGTTTCGATCTGGACCTGATTTTGTCCATTTACACTTCGAAGATATGATCCCAAATGAGATTACAGTTGCTCTTTTAATCATCCATGCCCTTCTAAATATACGAGCAAAGTCAGAATGTTGCACAGTGGACACATGTTAGAAGTGGGTATAAATGGGACTCATGAGCCATATTTCAGGTCATGGCCATTAGGCTTTTCAAAGTGCCCTCTGCCTGTCATTCATACCGCTAGGTTGGTTTCTTGACAGGAACAATGAAAACTGTATGTTATTACATGCAACCTCTATAGCATTATGCGACTTCGCCAGCTGCTGCTCACATGTAGGCACGAGAAGAGGTCAAACAGGCCATGAACAGGGTAGCAGAACATAGACATTTATCACAAAGTAAGAAGGATGTTAGAACTAGCAATGCCACTCTTTAAAATTGTATGATATATATGTGTATAAATATCTGAAAGTGACGGTTGTATTGAGAATGACATGTTGTGCCATGATAGCAGTAGGTAAAAAAAAGGTTTCACTCTAAGGTCTCAGATGAATGGATGTTATGTTGTGAAGAAATAAGGCTTCATCAGTTTGTTTATCTGTTTAACATGGGGGCTTTGGTGGGGTAGGGTGTATTGCATTAAGTCTCAGTTTAGTCAGGTTGTCAAAATGTTTCTATGGTTCTTGGTAAATCTGATTTTATGTATGATGATATTCAAGAACATGAGGAAATCATCCTTTGTCATTTTTATAAAAGACCTAAAATTCCAATAACACATTGACACGAGTGTTAATGTAAATGTTTTTCGCAAAACAATAAAATAAAAACAAAAAAATAACAATAACATGATAATCCAATCAAATACAGCAAATGATGGCATTAACTTGAAAATATACATATAAATTATAATTGAGCCATTTTTTGAATGTTTTCAAATAATTACGTGAACATCTAAAATATTGAGTATGTTGAGAAAGTCTATGTTTTCAGTTCATTTACGCATTATGTGATATTGAATGGAAGTTAATGATGAGCACTTTGTCAGACGGACTGTAATATTGCATCATTTATTTTTAATGTAAAACATTGTTTTCCCTGTTCATATGAAAGACCGTGTCTCAGCACTTCAGCTTCTACCAACACATGAAAAGGTCAATGTAAAGTGCTTCCCAAAACCCTCCCAGCAAAACAATGCAATAAAAATAAGTAAACATAAAGCAAGATAGATTAAGCATATAGTGCTAGATTTATACAGCTATTCATAATTTAGTATCCTAACCCTAATCCCTTGTTCAAACCAGTCACCATTAAGCTTCAAAATTACACATTCTATCACTACCATTTGCCTCACCTGAGTATTGGATTACTGAAATAAAGGATGAATAATTAATGATGAGAAATAGGTTCCTGGCAACTGCAATGACTGCAATTTAATAATCAGCATTATGTTTCGTGTTTTCTCCCATTCTGCTCCACAACCTCTCTCCCTGTCCCCTCATGCGCTCCTCTGGTGTGGTGTCAGCCTCTCATATGTCTAACAGGGGAGCCGGCCACAGGAGCCACGGGGCAGGTATCGTCTTCTGGTATCCTGGAACGGAATGAGAGAGTGACTGGACTCAACACTCCTCCCGAGGCGGCAGCTGAAAGGAGAGAGACCTGGCTGGTTCTTTTCCGCTATTTCTTTTTTTTAATAAGCCTGTCATTAAATAAATTAGAATATTCACCCAGGGGTGATAGGCCTACCACAAACCCTCTGTCATCTGTTTCCCAGCACTGCCAGGCGAATACAGCCAGGGCCGAGCTAGAGATCCCCTCACTCTCTGGCTTTAGCTCACTCTCTCCTTTCTCTGTCTTTCTTCCCTTCCTTTTGTCCTGTCTCTCTGTGGCCTAGATCACTCTCTCTCCACTCTTAAAGCTGCATACCTTTCCTGTCAAAGGTTAGTATGGAGAGACACATGTAACAAGGTTCCATCTTACTGTGGTATTCACCCTCAACATGCACTATACACACACATACATTATCCACACACACATCAACATGCACTGACCCTGTGTTAATATTTAGTAAATGTGCTAAGAGAATAAATAGACAGAGACGAAAGAAACAGCAGAGAGAGAGAGAACAAGAGAGGAAAAAAACTTTGCTACATATGGACTGCTTCTTACAAGTAATCAGCAGACTGATGGTGATTGGCTGTGGGCGCCAAGCAGGGAGGCTGGCCGGGGCTGGTTGTTAGCGCGGTGCCCAGGTCTTTGCTGCAGGCAGGCTGGAGCCCGATCAGCAGCCCAGGTTGGCCCTGACTCTGCTGGGGAGCAGATGGCTAGCCAAAGCTTGTAGTCACACTTACCTTCCCCACTAAATCCCTAATCCCTCAGTGGACGCTCCTCCAAGGCAGGTTTTGGAGGCAGAAATAGGGGTTACAATCTGGACGAGTGTGCCGACTGCCAAAACACTCACAACACAGAAATGCAAATTAACTTATTTGTGTTGTCCGCCAGCCAAAGGCAATGGGCTTCTTTAGCGAGTAATTAAGATACCTTGAAAATATTTGTAAAAGATCAATAATTTCAGAAAATGGACAAATAACAATGATAGAGAGTATAACAGAGAGCGAGCCGTGCTCGGTTCTTGAATTTATGCACCTGTTGTTTGTAGCGTCTGTGTTTATCTCTACTGTATATTAGTGGCCTGTCCATTGGGACTTGGGCCAGCTGATGTCATCCTCTGAAGTATTTGATTACTTGCAACAACTCATCACGGCTGTTGAAGGGGACTGAAGGACAAAACACACCAGATGAAGTAGCTGTTGGACTTTGTACAAACCTTAGTAAACACTGTAGGTTTGGTGCAGACATCGTTTGTTTAAAGTGAACAGCTTGAAGCTGTAGAGAGCAACCCAAATCAATAACTGTTTAGAGAGGGCCCATGCACCTGGATGACAAGGCTCAGCTGTACGAGTTGGCTGGAGTAATGTGTTTTTTAGATATTGTATCCAGATAAATAGACACAGATTAATGTTTATCAGATCGCAAATAAAATAGACTTAAGATAACTGAAAAAAAACATTGAATAACAAAGTATAGCACAATGATCACACAACCAATACTGGAAAAATATTTGTTGTTTATTATATATATCCCTATTATGGGAAATGCAGTCAACAGATACAACATTGTTTATTATAAAATATATGTTACTGAAACAATTAGAAAATAATAAGATAAAAAATAAGAAACAGTATGGGTTGGTTGAACATAGACATACCCCTGTACGTACAGTACAGTACCATGTGCATATATACAGTATGTACCCTATTGAATGCAGTAACAGTTGAGGGCCTCTGACAGGCTTGGGGCCCAGTGAAGCAGAGACAACAAGCGCCCAGGTTCAGGAGCAGATGTCCTGCTCGGCTGGTCTCAGATGGTCACAGTCAGAGTCTGGGGAAAGGTCAGCCTCATATAGTGGGTTAAACTGGGCCATCATTACTTTTGCTTCAGGTCTTTTGGGCTGATGGTCTTTTACATCATGGGCAGGACTTAATTAAAGGTTAAGTTCCTCTGTAGCCATTGGAGCACACATGCTATAACATTAGAACATTATATTTTAAGCAGAGCACTTGTATTGGAAGTTTGTGAACTGAATTAGAATTCAACAGTTGTTGGTCTACAACATGAATTAATGAATGACAATGAAATCTAAGCTTCTACAAAAGACCAAACGGACAGCAACAGATAGTATAATGGGGCGGCCAGGTGGCCTAGGTGGGCATCTGATTGGGGTCCATTAGGACCAGCGTAAAAAGTAAAAGTACTTGGCAGGTTTCACCTTTTTTAGGAAGTTCTTGATTAAACCTTAAATGACCAGGTAAGGTGTATTCATAACTAACTAGTGACCATGGTTATTAATCTTTTAATCCTTCTACTCATTTCATAGATCACTGGATAGTTATGAACTCCCTTCACTTGCTTCACTTTTGAACTCAGCTGATCCCATAAAAGTACTCTGAAAAAGACCCTGGTTCGAATCCCCCAACTGCCTCTGTCATTCTGTCTGTAAGCAAGAGAGTGAAACCAAATTGCTACCAGGCCATTGCTGTAATTGGTTCTTAGTCATATATATATACTCTAAGCATAATGTTTAGTTCTATAATTTCTATTAATTTAGTGATTTGATAGAATTTACTAGTTATACATTGGATCAGGTTATCCGTGGCATTCTCTTAATGATACATTCTATTTATGATACATGATACTTGAATGTTTGGGATTAGCGAATCATTTTCTATAATGCAGACCTCTGCCCAATAACAGTTTGCCATGACAAAGAATACCACTGTAATCTGTCAGTGTCAAGGTGGTAATTGCAATGAATCAATGCTGAGCATCACCCGTCGAAAAACAAGAACAAGCTTAAGGAGTCGCTATGGCACAGTGAGGCAAATCTGTCCGACAACAACCCCACCAACCTCAGACTGTGCTCATTTACACTGCAACAGTCTGCCCCCCCCCCCCCATGCCTATACCAGGATTTGAACTCTTGGGTGCAATGACATAGATGTATTTTGAGGCAGTGTCTTTACCGCTGCTCCATTTCAAAGCGGATTGTTTGATTTTTCCATCTAATCAATAGATTGAACGTTTAAATGTTTTTGTTTCTAGCTTCTACAGCATACACAGTATGTTATGTCTTTATACCCAAACATTTGCCTACACCTCTACACATCACCTTGTGAGCATTCAATTTGCTAGCACCAATTCGTTTTTACAATGCATCCAAGGCAAGTAGATGTGGTTCAGTACCAACATGCATGCATTTTATTATAAGTAAACAGTTAACTGGTCCTAGCCTATGTCATAATATACAGGAATAACAGACTGTAATAATATCCATAGTTGCATACAGGAGGTGTAATGAAATTCAGCAATTATTAATTGCATATTCTCAATGAAAGCATTTGCAAAAACACATTTAAAATCTTTCTAAAATAATCTAAAAAAATGCCCTAAACTATGAACCCACATCAGTATTGCATAGCATGGGTCAGACAAGAATAAAGTTGTGAAGTACAAACAAGCTGAATTAGACCATGCGTGGCATGCTTCGGACATGAATAACATTAAGGGTCCAGACTTAGCACAGACTTAAAATGCATGGGAGTGATCTAACGATCAGATGTGGCATTTCACCTGTGGGCATTTGGAATGATTGAGATGCACCAGTATGCGTGAGGCTTTGCTAGAGGGAAAGAGTTCACTAATTGGCCCTAGAGTGCAGCTAATTCTTACTGATGATCTATGAGCCTCACGTTTTAAAGTAACATCAATAAATGTATGGAAAGGCAATGTGCTCCTCATTTTCATTGAGGGTTTGAGGTAGAAAATCAGTTACCGCCACCTTTAGCTAGACAGCAAGTAGTCTGATTCACAAGTTTAGAAGCATAGCATACAGTATTTAGCAATCCATCATTGAAATGTGATACAGAGACGTGCATGATATTCTTTAACCTAGCACTTTGAATTCCCTTTGAAGAGCCGCGAAACATGACAGCTTCGCTATTCGCCTGTGAAGAGTACACCAGTATCAGTAACCGCTTTGCTCCTGTAAAGGCTCTGGAACATTCACCTAACACCTTCCACACACACGCACGTACATACGCACACACCACTTAAGGTAAAACAAGGTACAACTCCCGCTGTTTATTTTCTTATAAAGCCGTCTCTTAAAATATGAATGAACAGGCAGATTATACATCACATTCACTGACATGTTATATTAAAATTTATGAAGAAGTTAATCAAAAAGCACTTTCTCCTTTCCTGGTACACGGCAGACAGATTTGTTCTGACATCAGCAGTCCAACTAGGCTGCTTTGCGCTCCCAGATTAATGCAGTAGGGATGGGCGACTCCGCTACACCGGCAGCAGCAATTCCTTTTAGACTTTAGGTTATGAAATAATACCTGTCATCTGCTGTTACTGATCCCAGAAAAGGGGGCAGGTTTCCCAGGTCATCCCGCCATCTGTCAGCACTGCAGCAGCCTCCCTCGTCCCTCCCGCGTCCCTCCCTCCCTTCATCTCGCCATCCATCCGCTTTTGCATGTGGTGGACTTTACCAGAGCTCTCAGGGAGGGCCCAGGCCTCCATCGGCCTTCGTCAGCCTCTGTCTCCCTGTGGAAGTACTCACAGAAGTAGTCAGAGTAAGGACTGACACCACCTGGGAGTCACAGATTTGACTACAGGCTAAACGATGAAGACACAGGGCATAATCTCTACATTCATCTAGGTTTCATGATTCCCCTGATTATGAGAATGACTAGAGGCCTTTGGTCGCTACCAGTTTACATCAAACCAGCTTCACATGACATCTGAAACAATATATTATAGTTATTGTATAATCCTCTATTTGTAGGGCTTATGACACTAGCCAATGGCAGGAACATCACGATCAATTTTAACTAAACAAACTAAAGAGAATTATAATGAACATTACAACAAACACCATTCATCAACATATCATTTTATGTCATTTTTCAAATATTCCATGAGAAGAACTAGGTCATGCCTTTCTGATTCCTGACAGAAAAATCAATTAATTAGATGTGATTGAGTATATATTGTTGTATAAGTTATATGATTCCCTATTTTAAAGCAATGCAATAAATGTTTAATTTAACAGCAGAATGCAAATGTCTTTGCCACAAATACAGTATGATTCATATTCATATGACTGTTTAAATATTAATGCTACACCAAGATGAAGGTCTAGACATTTAACATGCAAAGTGATTCCTATGGCCTCTTCTCTTGATTGGTAGATGATTATCCACGTTAAGACAATCATTAGATAATCTGAAAGATCTTATTCATATTTTTATTCAGCATCTTCCTGTTACATTTAAAAAAACGACTACATTGGTATGTGTGATTAAAAATAAAAAATAAAATATTTGAAAATGATCATTATGTTGCAGGCTGTTCTCATGGCGATACGTGAATAAATTTGGTACATGTGAACGTTTCTGGATTCAGGGAAAAAAAGTCCTTACCCTAACCTTAACCTCACCTTACCCTAACCTTAACCTCACTAAGGCATGTTATGCCTGAATTACAGTAAACATTCCCAAATTACTTTCTATTGTAACTGATTGGTCTATTCTTGGAAATGTTCCAGTACAACAGTGATTCAATACGTACGAAAGCTCACATTTGAATGAACATACAGTATGTCTGTCCTACGTAATGCGGCAGAATTCCCATTACTTACGCTTACCCGTGTATCGCCATGAGAATGTGTTGTATGTTGAGATTGTTTGAACCAATAAAGTGATTCCTGTATGTCTATGCATTGTTCAGCAAAGGTTTTGAGTTAAGGCTTGCATGTATAAATTCATAATAAATTGAGTTGTTATTAACAAAAGATAAAAGATTGCTGTAGCATTCAACTGTATATTTCTTCCTCCATCTTACAAGTGGCTTACTTAAATTTGAAGAAATAAGTTGAGATAGTATTTTTATTTGATTAATTTAACTGTCTTTAACAATGATGTTGCGTTAAAGTCCATGGTTAGGTAGTATATGCATTGAGGCCAAGAAATACATGAGAATCCCAATCCTGAATTGATCTGGGCCCGGTTCCCCAAAACGTTCTTATCGCTAAGTAGTTCTTAACCAGAACTACTTAGAGATAAGAACGATAAGAACGTTTTGGGGAACCGGGCCCTGATTTGTTACTGCACTCTTTAAACCTGGTAACACACATTCCCATCGCCAAACTGGTAAATACATCTAAACACTTTTATTGAATATAAGTTATTAATAGGCATGTATCAACACCTATACTGAAGATATACTGTATACCATACAAGTTGTTAGATGTCTCTAACATATCAAACTTTGAAAAACCAAATTGGTAACTGAGCTGCAATCTTACAAAACCTTAGCTTTCTTTGAGTATTGGGATATTTAGAAATACTTAGCTAGAGACAAGAAGAAACACCTAGCTAGAGACAAGAAGAAACACCTAGCTAGAGACAAGAAGACACACATAGCTAGAGACAAGAAGAAACACCTAGCTAGAGAGAAGAAGAAACACCTAGCTAGAGACAACAAGAAACACCTAGCAAGAGACAAGAAGAAACACCCAGCTAGAGACAAGAAGAAACACCTAGCTAGAGACAAGATGAAACACCTAGAAGAAACACCTAGCTAGAGACAAGAAGAAACACCCAGCTAGAGACAAGAAGCACAAGTAGAAAAGCTAAAAAACAACAACAATGTAGCTGTTTTATGCTATGTTTGTTGCAGAAGCTTTTTTGTTCAACATTGAATTATGTACATGATTTGGCAGGAATGAGTAATTACTACAGCTTAAAGGATAAGGTTGTTACTTATACTCTCAAAATTTGAAACATGGAAATGGGTCTTGATGTCGATGTGTAGTTTACTTTCACTTTATTTGTTCATCATCCAATATGCTTCATTGCACAGTGAGCTGCATAGTACTAATACTGTATTCTGTATGCATACAGTATATTTCTCTTCATTGCACAGTGAGCTGCATAGTACTAATACTGTATTATGTATACATACAGTATATTTCTCTTCATTGCACATTGAGCTGCATAGTACTAATACTGTATTCTGTATGCATACAGTATATTTCTCTTCATTGCACATTGAGCTGCATAGTACTAATACTGTATTCTGTATGCATACAGTATATTTCTCTTCATTGCACAGTGAGCTGCATAGTACTAATACTGTATTATGTATACATACAGTATATTTCTCTTCATTGCACATTGAGCTGCACAATAATAATACTGTATTCTGTATGCATACACTATATTTCTCTTTATTCCACATTGAGCAAATCATTATGAGCATGTTTTAATTCCTACAAGACTATAAACAAATCCATATGAATAGGAAGACATATACTGTGTGACTTAAAATAGAAATAGTAGTTAAGTGCCTTGTTCAAAGTCACAACTAAATAGTTTTATACTGACAGTTCAGGGATTCAAATCAGCAACATTTTTGTTCTGGTTGAACATTCTTATCACTAGACCATTTGACACACATGGTAAGGTCAAGAGATTTTAACCTAAACTCATTTTATCTCATCATCCTAAAATAGAAACATTTTGAGCAGCATTATTCCCTCTTATTGATGACATTAAATTGACTGCAAACAACTGAGAAATGGTTACGTTTGTGATCTCATTTTTGCAAACTCGTGGAATTTCACAAATATGAATTTCACATATTTTCCATAGGCCCTTATCATCAATTTAGGTTATAGGACATTTGCATTTCTGGGCCATGTGATTGTAAGAGATGCTAACACCTTTTTGATTTGGCGACATATACATGCTCTGAAAACCCTGAAAAATGTTTTCACAACACTCTTAAGTATATAAATATGCAGATGGAGGAACCACTTTTGCTTTTTCAGAATACTTCTGTTTAAAACTCATTTTGTGTATCTTAACACTTACATAGATATTTCCGCTCAGACACACTTTCCAAACACCATCTCAGGCTGAGTCCACTGCTATCATGGTTTTACTAAACAATTATAGTGTTTGGAGACTATCTATTTTTATGGTGCATGGTTGTTAAATTCGAGCAGAATATGGAAATAGTATTATGTACTTTTGATAGCCTGTATGAATCTATGTCATGCTTTAAGATTACAGTATAGCCTACTTACCGTCATAGGATCAGACCACAGAGAACAGACCAACCAGTACCTTTGTGATCTGTTCGATTCCACTAAGCCAAATATGGTATTTTCCAACTCTTCTTTAGAATAAATCAAACGACCTCATCCGCTACCCACTGCCTCTAAAATGTGCTGGATATACTTTTTAAGTATTTTGTCTGACTTTGATCAAAGCTCACTTGAGGTACTTATCAGAAGTCAGGAAAATAGATGGGAGTCTAAACCAGATATTATAGCATAAATCTTGCATGTCCTTTGAGGGAGGGGTTCTCTTGGATACTCCTTCCAATGTAACACACGTACATGATTAAAATAATTATTAGCAAGGTACCATGATGAGTCAAAAACGAACAAACTAATTCTTACTTAACAACTGCATGTCACAATAATTTTCACCTTCGCATTTAGTACATTGGGCATCCTTCTCTTTGTAAGATAACAGCCCTGTGTCATCTGTATACTGTTTGATGAGGTGGTAGAACTCATACGGTACCAATGAACCACATTCTCTACAGATCAGTAAATGGTCCTTGGTCCTCATTTGTGGGTTCTCATCGTTTGCTCACCCCACATGTTTTAAATGGTGTTTAAGTCTGAGAAATTAAAAGGAACACTACTAAGGTTCTATATATTTCCTCACATATTTTTAGTTTTTTAATCATCGTTACTTAAGAGTCCAGAAATCTGAAGTGTATTGTACATGTTCCACGTTAAAAGTGAAATGGCATTTTTTTATTGTTTTAACAATTTACATGCTTATATTCCATACACAATGCACACAAAATCACAGCCTTAAATGCATGATTTTATCACAGACAAATCAGTGCCTGCCCAATGGCAAACACTGTGGAAGCATTTGTCATATAATTACTAGTCAAATGGCAACATAAGCACAGCATAAAGTAGGAAATAATTGTCCCATCTAAACTGCTTTTTACAATTTTCCAAAATTGTTTTGGGTTTCTCTACCAAATTCACCTTTAAATTTCTAGCATATAATAACTTTATTTATTGGCTTAACCTCTTTTGTATAAAAGGATACAACACACATTTTTCTCTTCACTTGGCCAAAATGTTATTTGTATCAAGATAATGCATTGTTACGCTGCAGCCTGTACTACCACCTCACTCACTTAGACCTCCAGTGTGAGACAGCAGTGACAGACAGCCGTGGTAAAGAGCGGTGAGAAGGTAACATGTTGTAGTTTGTGTATTACATCTGACCTGACTGGAGCCTGTGTGTGTCTGAACAGAAGCGTCAGGGCCTCATGGAACACAACAGAGAAAGGGGTGATGGGGGGATATCTGGCTCACATCCCCACTCCCATTGACCAAACAGCTGAACAGGAACTGAAGAGAGACGGAGTCTGTGTGTGTGTGTGTGTGTGTGTGTGTGTGTGTGTGTATGTGTGGCAGGCTGGCTGTGGGAGGGAGGCAGTAGGATCCAAGCTCATTGTCCTTCCCATCTCAGGCTGGTTAAACTCTGTTGGCAAAGCCGTGTCTCTAGGGATGAGTTGGAATACCAGT
>JACXGM010008093.1:13388-29611 GCA_016801145.1 Umbra pygmaea
ACACACACACACACACACACACACACACACACACACACACACACACACACACACACACACACACACACACACACACACACACACACACACACACACACACACACACACACACACACTGGTGGTGCATTTGTGTCAGTGTGAGTCAAAGGTGCCTCATGGCCTGCACCCACACATTCGATGCCCAGGTGCTGAGCAGATAGAGTTGCAGTATATAAATGGCTAATTCAAGGGCCGGTTATGGGAAGACCAGCTGCCCCTGTATTTTTCAAAAATGAAATTATTTTGGATTCACATATCAACAGAAGGACCTGACATGCAAGACTGAAACAAACTAATTTCTGTGTCTTCTTTCCCACATCAATAAAACCTGCCCATTGCTGTAGTCACATGGGGAAGCCTTATTTATTTCTCAAAGACAACTCACTCAACAACTCAAAAAGCATGAATTGAACTAGGTTGTTATACATTATAATACATTATATATACATATTAAGTTTTGTTCATTTCCTTTATTAAAATGCCACTTTTTCGATGAATTTGCAATAGCTATGCTTTACAAAGGAAATAACAAAATAAATGTTTTTACCACTCTAGCCTAAATAAATAGATAGATAGCTTGACAATTTAGCATATGCTATAGAATTCGTATATTGCATATTCTACAAGTACTGTGAACAGAAAGTTTTAGTTTGCTTCCTATGCTAGTGGTTCCAGACAAATATAATGATAAGTTTTCTTTCCAGCCCTAAATCACATGAAATACGTTCTGAGGGAACTATTTTGTAAAACCGAAATATGTCAAATATGAACGTATGAGAGGGTCAATTACGTTTGTAGGGCACTAAATTGAACACTCGAATAACGTTCAATATGAACATATGAAAATCATGACGTAGCATTTAAATAGCGTAGTTTTTGCTAGGGCGGAGGTCAGGGATGGTGGATGGGCGTATAAATTCGCAACTTGCATGCCAGTGTTCGCGAGTTCAAATCCAGACCGGCAATTTGTGCGTGAAGATTGTCATTTTATTGCAATGTTTACCCTAACCTTAATCCTAACCTTAACCTCAGTAACATCATATCTAACCTTAACCGTTAGTAACCTAATGCCTAACCTTAACTGTTATTAACCTCATGCCTAACCTTAACCGTTAGTATCCTCTTACCTAACCTTAACTGTGAATGTTGCAATATAATTTAGAACGCTATAGAATGTATGGAATGTGTGGAATGTTCTCGCATAAATCTGCTAAACAAAATGTACTGGAGCAACATAATTGAAGTACAAATATAGCCTAATAACAAAACGTGCAGTTCAAATGTGAAAAACCCTAAATATGTTGGCATATAATGTAATTTAGGTTTTCAAAATAGTTTCCTGAGAACGTAATTTGGGAGAAATTCTAAGATGTACGGTTGTTTCTTTCAGCTAACTAGTTAACATTGAGCAAATCAAGCAAAATACACAATGCATGGTTTGCAACTGATGTTTTTATTTGTCAACCTTAATCCTGCAGTTTGCATTACTCTAGGCTAAAAGTGTGTTTACACTTTGATAGATTTCAGCAACATTACCACATCCTCTCTAGGTAGCCCACAAGAAAAATTTGAAAGATCCCACCTCGGGCTTTGCAAACAGTCAAGGAGAAATGTGTATTGTGGGGAACTTTTTCATGTATAAGTCCGTGGGCTGGGCAGGTTTCTGAGTGAAATGCTGATGCACCTAGCTCAAGACGTCTTGAATGACACACCCACAAACACACAATTGCATTCTGGAGACATGACAATATATATTCGAACAGTATGAAGATTATTTTGTCTTGTCTAGAGCGAACTCAAATATGTTGCTGAATTCTATTGGAATGTAAACGCAGCCTAAGCAAGGGAAGACATGGTTTTGCATATCCTGGGCTAGTTGGCACCAGACAATGAGATAGTTAAGTAGCTTGCTACTGTAGGTCTAGCCATAGCAGCTAACTAGATAACAGGTACCTTGGCAATTTAGCTAATGTGTGTTTTAGAATTTCCATTTCTACACCCCATCATAATCCAGTCCATGGTATAATGGATGGTTCCTTGTTTATCTTTTGAGTTTTTGCTGGAGCAGAAATTGGGGGAGTACTGTAGGTGAGACGTGGCCAGTGTTAAATAATGTGGAGCAGGGCATTTGGAACTGGGGCTGATTGTCAGGTACAGATCAGCTAAAGCCAAATATCCAACAGGAATTCACTAGAGAAACACAGAATGCACTGAACCTGAATATGCAGACAATAATACACAGTTTGGTAAATTTCCTCAATAAACATTTGAATGTAAATAACATTTATGTTGTGCAATTGCTTTTTTAAGCAGTAGTGATACCCTCAATGCCTTTCCAAAAACGACAGAACATTCATAAATAACACTATACAGCTTGATTTCATGGAAGACATACTGTAGCAGTGCTTTCAAGATCTAAACAAATTTCAATCCACTTCAATCCAAATCCTATTCTTTCTCAGGCAGAGTTGACCTGGGTGCATAACCACCGTTAAAGTCATACATGTAACTGGCCTTTGGAAATGACCTAATCCTGCTTCACACATGGTGGTAAAATGATAACAACCAGTTATTATAAAGCATATCTGATGCACCAGCTAAGAGGCATCAGAATTTAGACACCCACAACTATACCAATTTACTCACAGGCACTGAATTAAAATACGTTAAGTAGTGTGCCTGGTACCCCCCACCCCCCTTCCTGCTTCTAAACATAATATGTGTAGTGTATCTTTTAGTATATTGCTTTTTTCACACTTGCAACAATTAAAGATGTGTTTCATGTTTATAAAAACACATCACACTATTGGACAGCTATCAATAGAAACGAGGCAGTTCTCCATTTGTTTTGAACGTTGTTGGCTATCTGAGCCAGTGGCATTCATTTCCTATAAAGTGCTTTTTGAACTGACACCAACACAATAGGTCTCACTGAGTAGTGACGATTAGCACATAAAAGCAATGCGGGGAATCTGGGCTACAGACAATGTGCATATACAAGTGCACTGCATTCATACAATGCCAAGGAGTTCTAAGGCACTCTGCATATCTGATGAACGCCGAGCCATGGGTTGTTCACACTGCTACCATCTAGAAGTTTCTGAAGCATCAAAACCAGGGCAGAGAGAGAGAACTACACATTTATTTACCAAGGCCCTCAAACTATTTATCAAAATGCCTATCTGTACTGCACCTGATGTGCACCTTAAAGACAATACACACACACATACAATATTATATTATACTTACAATGCACATACACAATCACAATTGACTTACTCTCTTACTTACATTCACAGGCACATGTCCTTTTTACTTGATTTTGGATTGTGTTTGCATATCTCTAAATTTAAATCATTTGGACTTTCAGTTCTTTGTCTTGTACGAGAATAATGTATTTAACTTGGTTAGTTATGAAAGAATAATGTATTTAACTTAGTTAGTTATGAAAGAATAATGTATTTAACTTTGTTAGTCATGCAATAATTATGTATTTAACTTAGTTATGAAAGAATAATGTATTTAACTTTGTTAGTTATGAAATAATAATGTAATTAACTTTGTTAGTTATGAAAGAATAATGTATTTAACTTAGTTAGTTATGAAAGAATAATTTATTTAACTTAGTTAGTTATGAAAGAATAATGTATTTAACTTAGTTAGTTATGAAAGAATAATGTATTTAACTTTGTTAGTTATGAAATAATATTGTAATTAACTTTGTTAGTTATGAAATAATAATGTAATTAACTTTGTTAGTTATGAAAGAATAATGTATTTAACTTTGTTAGTTATGAAATAATAATGTAATTAACTTTTTTAGTTATGAAAGAATAATGTATTTAACTTAGTTAGTTATGAAAACATGTAGAAGCATTACACAACTTTTTGGGGGGTCTTTACTAACTCATGTCCAATCATACCATCCCAGTGTACAGTGTGTCATTTCAGACTTTAAAATGAATCAACTTAATCAACTTGCAGGTAAATCAAGCACAAGGCTCATAACTGTCTGTCTCATCTTGCAAGTAGAAATGGTTTTAACATATTTCACTGAACAAAATCATTACATGGCTTATTTTATGGAATTTTGTTAATTCACTTTCAATACATACAGTGCAATCATGAGAGACATTTCATTAATTTAATCTGACAACATATTAACTTAAATGATGTGAAAATGACAAAATAATGATAATAATATAAAATAGTAGTGTACATTTAATTGACCTCTATTTGAACATTAACTCTAAATCATAAACCTCTTCACTAATTAAGAAATGGTTGTGCATCTGCATGTATGGCCACTCTGCTTTGCCAAGTTTTTTTCTTTTGTCAACTCCATATGTCTCTCAGACAGCTCATATAGGGCTAGTGCTTGCACAGAAACACCTACACATGCACCCACACCCACCCATGCACGCAAACACACACACACATACACACACACACACACACGCACAAACACAAACAAACAAAGGCTTGTCACGTCACAGATTGAGTTGGACCGAGCCAAACCGCAGAGTGCTATGGTTCTCACAGAACAGAACACCTTCCCATCAACTGTCAACAACCCAAGCTGTGTTCAACCACTCTCAACTGACATTTGAACAATTATTACAATTTAAGGAAAAGTGTACTTACAAAACCTAACCTGGATTATAACCTGAAGTATAATCTCTATATTTTAATCCATATATAATCTGCTTGAGATTCTTTGCTTGTTCAATGGTTAATACAAATGTTATAATATTATCATTGAATAGCCAGTAGTAATACTTGTGGTGGTCCTTTTGAAATACTTTTCCATGTATAAACCCCATCTATCCTCTAAAGTAAATACATCCAGAGAGGACTGCACACAGACTCATGAAAAGGCACCTCTGCACCAACTCCTGTCATCGTCTCTAAGAAAATTCACATTTGCCAGTTCAAACAAAGCTAACTCTCCAGTGACACCAGCAACACAAGACCCAGGCAAACCTATTAGCATTGCTTCCAAGGGCACCCTCAGGAAAGACGTGAATCCCCAACAAAACCAGCTTGCTGTAAACGTTACACACAGAAACATGTAATATAAAGCTCTGCAAATGCACTTCGACATGGAATTCGCCTAGAACAATTCCTCTAGTTGTGATATGGCAGGTGGAGATATAACAACATAACATATTGTGACATAGAAATCCAGCAAATAAAGGTCTGTTTTTTATACAAGGGAAGATGTACTGTATTGGCTGCTGGGTAAAAGTCCTGGTTTACAGTTATTTACAGAGGCATCATACACTTGCTGTGGATTTGGTTGTCAGCGTTGTTTGTCTAAACAGGTTTCAAAGGTATGACAGTTTTAACCATCGGTCAATACTGAAGCCACTATTTCAAAACGCTTTATACAGTCTTCATTACCAACAGACATCATAGCCAAGCAGTTAATTTCACCTCAGAAACTAACTCAAACCACAAAAACACTTCATATGCCTCAAAATAAGCTTGTCGCCCATTAGAAAGCATACATTGTCACTCATAACACACTGACATAAAAACCATTAACATCAAGGAGCATTACATACATGATGAACTTTTATCTTTGAAATGTAAATGATTTTTCACATAAATCAGTATTGCATTATACTGTAGAATAACAATAACACCTTTTCACTTCATTGACTTTACTAAAGCATACTTAAATGGACATGCAAATGTGAATTTTCTGTTGAAATGTAGAACATTGCTACAAAAAATATAATGTATTCATACAAAAGTGCATCTCTTTTTTCCCCTTTTTGTTTATTGTACAGTGTTGATTTTTCAACAAAGTAGAACAAAACAGGAAATTGATATATAACATTTCCTGTGTTGACTGCCATTGTGAAAAAAACATCTAAACATTTTGACCAGTACAATGGCATTTCTTAAATTTTCATTTTGGTGGCACTGGTCAATTTACTGACACAATAACTAGGATTGGAAGCACACATTACTGTAAATGTTTTGGGTGAGTTACTCAATTTTGCAGACATACAATAGAGTTGTGTGGTCCCATCAAACAGTTGTGACAATTGCACTTTAGAGACTGTTAAAAAAATTCCCTAATCGATTGAACGTTTTCAGAACTGTATTTGTTCAATATCTTTGCATAGTAATTCAATTGTGAAAAATAAATAATTTAAACAAAAAACTAGTTCCTGAAATTCCAGGGCTGCAATAATATTTATTAAATATTCTGCTAAGATTTTGTATATATTTCAATCTAGTTGGTGCAGAAATGCATGCAATTTTCCATCATTCTCTTTTGAATGTGTTGTTAACAGTTTTGGAAACAGTGAGTTAGCATTTGTATGAATAGTATAGTTTGCAGGTGGTGGAGGCTGAATAAGAAAAGAGTTCATGGATTTCGGAGAATGTGGTCAACAAATGAATTTTCTGTGAAAACAATGAACAATTATTCACAGTTTGGTCCACATACACTTCTGTTTTGCAGACTGTAAAGAGTTTTGACAATGTGACTTCAGTTTGGCCAATGCTTGTTAGCAATTGAAAAAAAAACCTGTATTGTCAAGCTTTGCTGCACATTACTTTCAACAGTAAAATAGTTTGCATATATACCGTATCTACCGTGGGATCTACATACATGTGGCATAAAACTGGGAAGTATTAGCTTGGCTGCACAGGAAAAGGTAAAATGGCATTAAAAAGAAAACAGTATAACAAATCAGTTATTTCATGAAGATTAAAAGTTAGTAGAATTATGGTCAAAAATATTTTAGGAGGAATATTTAGCAACATCATGATAATGAAGGGTCTTTCCACAAGGCATTTACATTTGATGGTCTGAAGTACAATTACGGTTTTGAAACATTGTCCAACAGTACCCTGTATTTCCCATGCAGGCAGGAAGTATATGAACATTAAGAAATATCCACTTCTTCAAGTGGGATTTACAAGCCAAATCCTTTGGATGTATTCAAGCTGTCACTGATTGAAGCAGACTGACTGCCTTTCTTTGGCGGAATCCATGGAGGACAGGAAAGAGAGAAGGAGAGAGCGGGGGAGTAAGGGAGAGAGACAGAAAGAGTGCAAGAGAAAGAGCGGGAGAGAGCGTGGAGTACGTTGGCATGCGATTGGGAGAGAGGGAAATGGGAGGAGGGAAATACTCTGAAGGAGATACATTTTTAAACTGTAGGGAGCAGCAACAGACTTTCAAAAAAGGCAAGAGACTGAAGGAAGGCGCCCGGAGATCAGCGCTACACAGACAAGGTCCTCAGCACTGCTGGTAGCTATGAAATAACTACCACAAAAATGTAAATAACAGGGGAGGGCCTAATTTATTTTAACAGATTACTTACCAACACACTGTCATAATTGAAATTATTTAATACTGTTTGCGATATACATATTCAATTAATGTGCATTGGAATTGATTACACCAACACACTTTGTGTGTAAACATATATTAGGGTAGAGTCAGGAAGCAGTCATAACACTGGGTAAAACTAGGCCTATGTTCTGAGCCTAGATCAGATAAGCACACACGTGAGTAGATACTGTATGTGCCAGAACTATTACTCATAGAAAAATTAAACAATACAATTGAATTGTACATCGCATCTCTCATGCTTTAAAGGAATGTCTCAAAAATCACGTTAGTCTATAAACCTTAAAATTACATTTTATGCTCATACTTTTTTTTACTCAGAGTTTTGTGATTATTATATCAAATTACCCAGTTCTTGAGTCTCGAATTCAAACACAAACAGATGTATGGAAGAAATGCATTATTGTGTGTGCTTTTTATCTCTACACAGGGGCTTTTGCAAACATTTGGATATAGAGTAGCAAACAGGATATTCCAACCCAGCAGGAAGACAAGCATGTTCTCATACTATAGCACGTTACATGGCTTGATACAACCTGTTTGTGGACCATGGTATGCCCTCACCCTATAAGCATACAATGTTTAAAAGACTTTAAACAGACGTCTTTGGCATTGAAATGACATAGAATAGAAGTTGGAATGACATATTTCGATCTATTGTGCTCACTGGGTAGTCAAGTCCTTTCAACTTAAGGATAACAGTAGAAAAAACAAACAAAATAATTTATTACAGCACAACATAGTCCTGCCTCTTCTCATGGCAATACGTAAAAAAATTGTACAAAACAGGGAATTTGTACACGTGTACCTTTTCAGAGTCATGGAAACGTGAAGAATTGTATATTTACGAAATGTAAAGACAGCCCATTTTCCTTAACCTAACTCTAACCTTAACCTCACCTTAACCATAACCCTGATGCAATAATCTAGCATTTATGCCTGAACTTAACATTCCCCTAAGTAACATAAATTGTAATCAATTTGTCTATTCTTGGCAATATTACTGTAGAACAGCCATTCAATTTGTTCAGGAGTTTACATGTGAATGGCCATATCTGTAAGTCTGTGGCTAATTTCGCTGGTACTTGTGACTAAGTGACAATAAAGGCTACTACTACTGTCTACGGAATGCGGGGACATTCCATTACGTACAGTAACCCAAGTATTGCCATGAGAACACATTGCATATTCAGGAGAATCTGAGAAAATGTGGTGGTCATTCATGTTAGTAGCTGTACCTGTGAAGAGACAGTGTCTCAATGCAGCTTCTCTATGAGAAACTCAACCATCACGTCTAACAAATACTTCTATCCCTTTATATTGGTTGAACCTTCAATTAATAGACAAGTTGTTTGTAGATTTAAACATCTAAACAATATATTAGTACAGTACATGTACAGTACTGCACTGTATATTATATGAATAAACTCTATTGGTTTCCTTCTCTGTACCAGTTGGTAAAATAAAAATTTTATGGAATGTTTTTATTATTCAGGGTTAGAAAGGAATTAATAAAGAAATATTTATTTCTAGAGACATCATTCTAAAAATATTGGGAAATTACAGTGGTTTGAATAAAGTTTCCATTTGAAAATCTTGAGTTGATGAAATATTGGTGTTGAAAAGAAACCGCAAAAATCCAGTGGTGTAGTTTCACAGCCAATGGCAGTTTTTCGAAAGGTGAATGATACCATCCATGTTTGGCAATGGCCCACGAGGGCGCTGTAGTAATCAACTGAAAGTTCACAGACAGAAAATCTCAGACACAACTGGAACATTTTCACAAAACCTTTGTGAGGATGTGTCTTGCCATTGAGATCTGACATTTATGAAATTACACTGACTGGCCCACAGGGGCGCTGTAGTAATCATCTGAAAATGGTTACTTTCATGTTTCTCTACCATTGACCCATAGGGAGGCGCGCCATCATTCATGACGGTTTGTGTGCTCTTCATTAATTTGACCATTTGCTTGCAATACGTTGGATTAGGATGATCCTAACCTTTATAAACAATTGCAGGTAGGTGACTGAGCAAAAGTAACTAACAAAGGTTAGGTCATGATGCAACACTAAGGTGAAAGTAAAAAAAAATGAAAATTGGCATGTGTGTATGTATTCACCTCATTTGTTATGAAGCCCATGAAAAGCTCTGGTGCAACCAATTACCTTCGGACGTCACACAGTTAGGGAAATTATGTCCACCTGTGTGAAATCTAAGTGTCACATGATCTGTCATTACATATACACACCTTTTTGAAATGCCCCAGAGGCTGCAACACCTAAACAAGAGGCACCACTAACCAAAGACTGCCATGAAGACCAAGGAACTCTCCAAACAAGTAAGGGACAATGTTATTGAGAAGTCAGGGTTAGGTTATAAAAAATATCCAAATCTTTGATGATCCACCGGAGCACAATCAAATCTATCAATACAAATGGAAAGAACATGGCACAACAGTAAACCTGCCAAGAGACGGCCTCCCACCCAAACTCACGGACCGGAAAAGGAGGGCATTAATCAGGGAGGCAGCACAGAGACCTAGGGTGACCCTGGAGGAGCTGCAGAGTTTCAAAGCAGAGACTGGAGTATCTGTACATAGGACGACAACAAGCTGTACGCTCCATAGAGTTGACCTTTATGGCAGAGTGGCCAGAAGAAAGCCATTACTCTCAGCAAAAAACAAAATGGCATGTTTCGAGTTTGCGAAAAGGCATGTGGGAGACTCCCAAAATGTATGGAGGAAGGTGCTCTGGTCTGATGAGACTAAAATAGTAATTTATGGCTATCAAAGAAAATGCTATGTCTGGCGCAAACCCAACACATCACATCACCCAAAGAACACCATCCCCACAGTGAAACATGGTGGTGGCAGCATCATGCTGTGGGGATGTTTCTCAGCAGCTGGGACTGGGAAACTGGTCAGAATTGAGGGAAAGATGGATGGTGCTAAATACAGGGATATTCTTCAGTAAAACCTGTAACACTCTGTGCGTGATATGAGGCTAGGACGGAGGTTCACCTTCCAGCAGGACAATAACCACAAACACACTGCTAAAGCAAGGGGAAAGGGGAAAAGGGGGAACATGTGAATGTGTTAAAATGGCCCAGTCAAAGTCCAGACCTCAATCCAATAGAAAATCTGTGGTCAGACTTGAAGATTGCTGTTCATAAACGCAAACCATCCAACTTAATGGAGCTGGAGCAGTTTTGCAATGAGGAATGGACAAAAATCCCAGTGGTAAGATGTGGCAAGCTCATGGAGACTTATCCAAAGTGACTTGGAGCTGTGATAGCAGCAAAAGTTGGCTCTACAAAGTACACTCACCTAACAGATTATAAGGAACACCATACTAATACTGTGTTTAAACCCCTTTCGCCTTCAGAACTGCCTTAATTCTATGTGGCATTGATTCAACAAGGTGCTGAAAGCATTCTTTAGAAAAGTTGGCCAATATTGATAGGATAACATTTTCCAGTTGATGGAGATTTGTGGGATGCACATCCAGGGCACGAAGCTCCCGTTCCACCACATCCCAAAGATGCTCTATTGGGTTGAGATCTGGTGACTGTGGGGGCCATTTTAGTACAGTGAACTCATTGTCATGTTCAAGAAACCAATTTGAAATGATTCGATCTTTGTGACATGTTGCATTATCCTGCTAGAAGTAGCCATCAGAGGATGGGTACATGGTGGTCATAAAGGGATGGACATGGTCAGAAACAATGCTCAGGTAGGCCGTGGCATTTAAACGATGCCCAATTGGCACTAAGAGGCCTAAAGTGTGCCAAAAAAACATCCCCCACACCATTACACCACCACCACCAGGCTGAACAGTGGTAACAAGGCATGATGGATCCATGTTCTCATTCTGTTTAAGCCAAATTCTGACTCTACCATCTGAATGTCTCAACAGAAATCGAGACTCATCAGACCAGGCAACATTTTTCTAGTCTTCAACTGTCCAATTTTGGTGAGCTCTTGCAAATTGTAGCCTCCTTTTCCTATTTGTAGTGGAGATAAGTGGTGCCGCGGTGGGGTCTTCTGCTGTTGTAGCCCATCCGCCTCAAGGTTGTGCGTGTTGAGGCTTCACAAATGCTTTGCTGTATACCTCAGTTGTAACAAGTGGATATTACAGTCAAAGTTGCCCTTCTATCAGCTTGAAGCAGTCGGCCCATTCTCCTCTGAACTCTAGCATCAACAAGGCATTTTCACCCACAGGACTGCCGCATACTAGATGTTTTTCCCTTTTCACACCATTCTTTGTAAACCCTAGAAATGGTTGTGCATGAAAATCCCAGTAACTAAGCAGATTGTGAAATACTCAGACCGGCCCGTCTGGCACCAACAACCATGCCACGCTCAAAATTGCTTAAATCACCTTTCTTTCCCATTCTGACATTCAGTTTGGCGTTCAGGAGATTGTCTTGACCAGGACCACACCCCTACATGCATTGAAGCTACTGCCATGTGATTGGTTGAGTAGATAATTGCATTAATGAAAAATTGACCGGGTGATCCTAATAATCCTTTAGGTGAGTGTATTGACTTTAGGGGGGTGAATAGTTATGCACAATGACGTTTTCTGTTATTGTGTCCTATTGTTTGTTTGCTTCACAATAAAAAACACAAAAATCTTCAAAGTTGTGGGCATGTTTTGCAATTTAAATGATGCAAATACTCAGAAAATCCATGTTAATTCCAGGTTGTGATGCAAAAAAACACCTAAAATACCATGTACCAAGGTGAATACTTTTGCAAGGCACTATATAGACAACAAGTAAGGTATGCAGTACGAAACCCCCCTGCAGATAGAAACACAGACACAAACAACTGCAGGAGCATTGGTCACAAAAACTGCAAAATTATTCAATGCGTCAGGGGGAACAATTTCTTCACTTTAAGTCTCAAATATCATGGCAAAATATTTTACATTTACATTTTATTCATTTAGCAGATGCTCTTATCCAGAATGACTTACAGTGAATACAGGGGCATTCCCCTGGAGCAACATAGGGTAAGGTGCCTTGCTCAAGGACACAATGCAATTTGGCACAGTCGGGAAATGAACCGGCAAACTTCCGACTACAAGTCTGACTCCCTATCTGACCATTGAGCCACCTGACACCCATATGCTGACCATGGACAAATTGTCAAGGGGAAAAATGGTGGCTGACCAAAAAGGGTAGATGGACACATAACAGGATTGTTCCAAAATGTCTCAAAATCACCAGAGAATCATTATCTCTGTGACCAGGGGCCTCATTTATAAAACTTTGCGGTGGATTTGCATCAGAAGTGGCGTACAGACCAAATATAGGACGTGCGTACGCAAAGAAATATTCAGATTTATAAAACTGTGCGCACGCACGTCCTACGCACGTTTCCCTTTATAAATCACAATGAACTCTAAATGTGGCACAGCTTTTGCATCTGCATTTCATATAATTGCCCATATATAGTCAGTGAAATGCCCCGAAATTAATATTAATTGATTGAGAAATCATGGCAAACATAGGGCCCTATGGTTTCCGCGAATCACGGAATCTTTCACCAAAAACGGAATTTACTTATAACACAGAATCTCGCGGAATTTGCATATTTTCGAGCCATCTATATATATTTTTTCTATAATCCAAATGTATTCCAGTAATATTAACAACTGTCATTGAGTTTGTCCTAATACAAAAGGCAGCAAACATGGAAGTTAATTTGCGCTCTATATAAGGTGCCTTGCGAAAGTATTCGGCCCCCTTGAACATTTCGAACTTTTGCCACATTTCAGGCTTCAAAATAAAGATATAAAAATGTAATTTTTTGTGAAGAAGCAACAACAAGTGGGACACAATCATGAAGTGGAACAAAATTTATTGGATATTACTAACTTTTTTAACAAATAAAAACGGACAAATTGAGTGAGCAAAATTATTCAGCCCCTTTACTTTCAGTGCAGCAAACTCTCTCCAGAAGTTCAGTGAGGATCTCTGAATGATCCAATGTTGATCTAAATGACTAATGATAATAAATAGAATCCACCTGTGTGTAATCACGTCTCCGTATAAATGCACCTGCTCTGTGATAGTCTCAGAGGTCCGTTGAAAGCACAGAGACAACATGAAGAACAAGGAACACACCAGGCAGGTCCGAGATACTGTTGTGGAGAAGTTCAAAGCCGGATTTGGATACAGAAAGATTTCCCAAGCTTTAAACATCGAAAGGAGCACTGTGCAAGCGATAATATTGAAATGGAAGGAGTATCAGACCACATTAAATCTACCAAGACCCGGCCGTCCCTCTAAACTTTCAGCTCATACAAGGGGAAGACTGATCAGAGATGCAGCCAAGAGGCCCATGATCACTCTGGATGAACTGCAGAGGTCTACAGCTGAGGTGGGCGAGTCTGTCCATAGGACAACAATCAGTCGTATACTGCACAAATCTGGCCTTTATGGAAAAAAGCCATTTCTGAAAGATATCCATAAAAAGTGTTATTTGCCACAAGCCACCTGGGAGACACACCAAACATGTGGAAGAAGGTGCTCTGGTCAGATGAAACCAAAATCAAACTTTTTGGCAACAATGCAAAGCGTTATGTTTGGCGTAAAAGCAACACAGCTTATCACCCTGAACACACCATCCCCACTGTCAAACATGGGGGTGGCAGCATCATGGTTTGGGCCTGCTTCTCTTCAGCAGGGACAGGGAAGATGGTTAAAATTGATGGGAAGATGGATGGAGCCAAATACAGGACCATTCTGGAAAAAAACCTGATGGAGTCTGCAAAAGACCTGAGACTGGGACGGAGATTTGTCTTCCAACAAGACAATGATTTAAAACATAAAGCAAAATCTACAATGGAATGGTTCACAAATAAACATATCCAGGTGTTTGAATGGCCAAGTCAAAATCCAGACCTGAATCCAATCGAGAATCTGTGGAAAGAACTGAAAACTGCTGTTCACAAACGCTCTCCATCCAACCTCACTGAGCTTGAGCTGTTTTGCAAGGAGGAATGGGCAAAAATGTTTAGTCTCTCGATGTGCAAAACTGATAAGAGACATACCCCAAGCGACTTACAGCTGTAATCGCAGCAAAAGTTGGCGCTACAAAGCATTAACTTAACGCCCAATTTTTCAGTTTTTTATTTGTTAAAAAGGTTTGAAATATTCAATAAATTTCATTCCACTTCATGAATGTGTCCCACTTGTTGTTGATTCTTCACAAAAAATTACAGTTTCATATCTTTATGTTTGAAGCCTGAAATGTGGCAAAAAGGTTGAAAAGTTCAAGGGGGCCGAATACTTTCGCAAGGCACTGTATATAGGCTATATGCAGTGTGTTTCTCTACCGAATTTGGCCAGCATGTGCTCCGTCATATACTTCAAACTAGGCCTGCATGATTAATCGTTAGAAAATCTCGATTCACCCTTGTTTCCATTTGAATTTTAAATGACTTCGATTTTAATAAAAAGATATATATACTTTTTTTTGCACAGAAATGTTCAAGGAGTTCAGATAGCTTGTATCAGGGCCAAATTTTGTTCAATGTGTTATATGTCAATATTTTTGGTTGCCTACTGTACTTAAATGGCCAGTATGTACTTTATTTTCTTAATTCATTGAAGCCTCTATGTTTTCAGGCTTGTTGTGATGCACAATGTGCTATAGGTGCCAAAAAGAATCTGTTTAGAACTATAATCTGCTACATCTTCGATGTTGATCAGCAGCCAATTCAAATATAGAAAAGTAAATGTTCCTACATATCCAGGATAACACCAATATTGCCGGTAAAGAATGTGTATTATGTATTACAAATGTCAATAGTTTACGTGTCCTTCCCAAATGAGCTAAAATGAGAGAAACACGTTCGTGAAAGCGAATCCAATTTCCGCATTGTGTTCGCATTTGCACTAACGCCCAAATCACACCGAATCCGCTAGTTGCGTTGCATATGCATAGTTTTGATGCAAAGCACTTTGCCTCATTTACGCATTGTCTAGTGTTTCACAGCGCATGTAAAAATGGAGGAGAAACTTATAAGCGCGGTCGCCGGGTATCCTGCCATTTTTTATATAACATCAGATGTCTAGAGACATCAATCAAAAACAATATGCTTGGAATAGGGAATTCGAAACACATTGAATTAGCAGGTCAGTAACTATAAGTGTTGGCTATACCAAATGTGTCACCCTTTTGAAATGCTAGCAAGTGTTAGCGAGACACAACATCCGGTTTGATTAACGCATTTGTTTTAGCGCACGAGTAGGAAAAATCCAATGCATGCAACACCCCGAACGCACTGCAGCCGCAACCCAACGCATTCCGCTATGCGTCTTTGCATCACTGGCGGACTCCTTCATTGGAAATGACTGGACTTCCGTTGTTACGCATATGCAATGACGGATTCTGTGTGATTTGGGCTTAAATGCCCAAATCACACCGAATCCGCTAGTTGCGTTGCATATGCATAGTTTTGATGCAAAGCCCTTTGCCTCATTTACGCATTGTCTAGTGTTTCACAGCGCATGTAAAAATGGAGGAGAAACTTAGAAGAGCGGTGGCCGGGTATCCTGCCATTTTTGATATAACAGCAGATGTCTACAGATACATCTATCAAAAACAATATGCTTGGAAGAGGAATTCGAAAGACATTGAATTAGCAGGTCAGTAACTATAAGTGTTGGCTATACCAAATTTATCACCGTTTTGAAAAGCTAGCAAGTGTTAGCTAGACACAACATCCGGTTTGATTAACGCATTGGTTTTAGCGCACGAGTAGGAAAAATCCAATGCATGCAACACCCCGAACGC
>JACXGM010008094.1:0-14851 GCA_016801145.1 Umbra pygmaea
ACGACTTTTCTTTTGGGGAAGCCTTACCCAGAGGTAAGCTTGCCGTAAAGCAGTATCTCTGGCCGTACAATGTGAATGACGTCATTGACATTTTCAAAGGGTTTTTTAGAAGAAAAAGGTGACTTAAAAAAAATCTAAAACCAAGCAGTGTGTATTTTCTTGGCCTCCCCTTTCGACTGCAACATTCAAATTACTAGACTAAAATTTATATTTCGAGAAAAGTGGATTTTGAGGGGTATAGCTCCATAGACCTCCATTCATTCTGCACTCACATGTGACTGCCCTCTTATGGAAATAGAGTGGAACTGCAACCAGTTCAGAAGCCGGAAGTTTTCCGAGAGTGGCACTTCTTTCCTTATTAGACATTCTTTGGTTATACTTACCAAATTTACGTTGATTGCACCTGTTACTGTTACACGTAATTCTACTGCACTTGCTGTCCGCCTTCTTTTGGCCAATTACCTTCAAAGTTCAACGAACGAACGTATAAGAAAAAAGTCCTAGCTAGGTAGGCTAGAATGTTTTTTTCACTCCAGAAGCGCGCGCACACAGCCACGCTGTACCTTTACATCCAACTGACCAATAGTGCTACTAGATACGCCCTCCATTACCCCGCCCCTCACTCCCCACAAAGTTTGCAACATTTGTGTCACAACGCAAAGCCAGAAAAAATATTGCAAACCTTGATGCCCTCTTCAAAACCACCCCCCCCCCCCCCCCACTGGATCGCAAAGCCAGAAATAATATCGCAAAGGCAAAAAATATTATTGCAAAGTTCAAAAGACAAATTTGCAAAGAAGGAATATCAAATACTTGCAACTGAAAGCAAAAAATTAATTTAAGTATTTTAAAAATTAAAAATGTTTGCCCTGCAATAAATAAAATAAATTTATTTTTTGCATTGCTCATAATATTTTTGTTGCGATTTAATATATTTGTTTGCAATTTTATATTTTTATTTGCGATATTGACAATTTTTTTTGCAGTTTTTAAAATTCCTTTGCAATTCCTTTTGACCCAAAAGTAATCCCATATGCAAGAGGCAAGATTCGGAATGATTCAGATTTCTCTTGACACGGCTACGAGAAGAATTACAACTTTCAGAAATTTTGCTCACGTCACATCTAGCTACATCATCACGCTCAACTTGATGCTGCGCAGTACGCTCAGCTACCAACGAGAATTTGTACATCCTTCAATGAGCATATAATTTACATTGGAATGTGGCCAAACATGTAATATTGCCACAAGGTTGCCACAAGGAAGTGACCAGGTGCTGTGATCATGATATAACTTTCAGATTACCTTGCCACAATGTCATGGGATGGTAATGTCATGACATGACCAATCCATGACGTCATGGCTGGTCATCGTTACGTAACGTGTTTGCTCGTTTCCCTTTCATCAACTCACACCCATAAACAGATATACTTTTGGGGAGATGGAAACTGTAAATGATTCATAATAACGACCTTGTCAATGTATAATATGTAACTCAGGGACGAGAAGTGCTTCTTTAAAGACAAAACGGGATTTAATTGGGCGCATGCTCAAACACTAAACATATACAGAAAGTATATTATTCACATAATTTACTCAAATAAAATGTGTAGTTTTTGAGTATTTTTAAGATGCTATGCCTTGTTCATTGTAGAATCATTCTCGACACAATCCCTTGGGATTTCGTATCGATTCGTTTAGCAACTACGTGACGGGGCATAACAACCTAAACACGATTGGTTTGACCGTCTGCTGTGCAGAAGTGTTGAGATTCCAATCTCAAGTTTTTACAATATCTCTGACTGAAACCTCTGCCCAGGCTGCGTTTCATTGACTCACATGACAGTCGTCAGCTGGTTTAGCACACGTGACTTGGACTTCAGGAAAAGATAACTTGACGACGGCTGAGTCCATGTCGTCAAATAAAATGCCAAATATAATGGCATTTATTGCTATTTCATTTGCCATATTTTCGGCTGGAAGTTGCAGCAGTCAAGTACCACTTGTAATGTGGTCCAGTGAGGGGTAAGCATTTAATATTCGGTTCAAAGTTAAGTGATATCGAGCATTGCGCAAACTTTAGGCTAGCATGCTAAGGTAGCTAACACTTCCAAAACGATTGCAAATGAACTATATTAGCTATCTCCAAGCACTTTTATGACACAAAGTTTTATTTTAAATAGATGTCATAGTTTCTAATATGTATATTATTTGGTCTTTTACGTGTAAGCTGATTCCATGTTGTTGGTCTATTGGTATTCTGTTGAGATAGAACTGTGGTTTGTCTTTCAAGGTACAGGTTGCCACTCGTGGCATCTCCAGCTGCTGGTCACATAATATCTAATGTCCAGCTGATGGCCTACCTAAATTCTGTTCTGGAGTCTGCCCCTCAAAACGTGATACTCTTCCTACAAGACAAGGTCAGGTCTCATATGAATCATATAATTCCATTCAGCCATGCCATTTTAAATTGTCTGATACTTTTAAAGCTTGGTCACGTAGTATGCAATTCCAGAATTAATGCACTGCATTGTCAAAGCTCAATAGCCTACTGTGCTCATGTTTGAGGGACCAATATTGCAGAGATATCCCAGCTCCAGTATTGTACAGTGAGCCACTTGTGCTGGAGATTCTCACTCTCTTGTGACATTGTGTCTCTACCAAACTTCCCCTGTACAACTTCCTATTTTCAGACCAACTTGCTCTTGCATACTGGAGTTTTGGATATGTAGTAATAATGAAATGATCTGTCAGTTTTAAGTTGTAGTATTTTATTTTTTTACGTTTTTGCATTTCAAACTTATAAGCAGATGACACTGCCATTTTAATTGAATTGTACTTTTTCACCCTAGTTGAGCAAAGATGACTTCACAATGTATGGGGGAGTATTTGGAAATAAACAAGACAGTGCCTTTCCCAATCTGGAGGTAAGCATTCTTTGGTGATCAATTTGACCTGTTTGAGCATAATTAACAAGTTTACACACACTATTGGGATCTAGTCTAATGCCCGATCCAGTGTAAATGCATGTAGATGAGTATGCAATAGTGGACTGTTGTTTTCAGTGTGTAGATTCTTGATTTTTTTTGACATGGCATTGTTGCGTTTTAACGGGCAAGTGAGGTAACCTAGTAGTAGTATATAAAATCTATAGGTGGCTGTAGTGTGAGTGTTTGTAGTGTCTCCAACATGCTGTTTTAGATCCAACAAAGACATCTTGTAGTCAAAATGAAAGTAGCTGTTAAAATGAAGGTCTAAACCTGCATGCATTTTTACGTAGCATTTACGTAATTTCAAGTGAAAGTACGCTGCTACGAAAAAGTACTCTTACATTTTTTTTTTATTCGCAGTTTACACTAATGTTGGTGCTGATCTAATCACACAATTTGGGTGAAAAAAATCTCATACACATTCTTCTCCCGCCAGTCTCTATGTTAGAGGCTCCTAACTTCTGTAGTTATCTTGATACAGTTGCTGGAGTCACACATGGCAGCTCTACAGCTTATTCACAAGGACTGAATGCTGTGCATCACCGTGATACACAGTGTCCACGCTAAAGTGGTACTTATAAAGATTTCACAAGGTTGGCAGGTATGTTAAAGTGAACAATTCAAGGCTAACTAGCAGGAACATCATTACTTTCAAAGCAGTCGTGTAAGTCTTTTCCGGTCTGATGTCAGCGTAAGATGTCTGTGGCTGAAGAACAAACTCTTCAATATTTCTTCTGTAGCATATAAAATATACTGGTATGTCGCCATTAGCGTTACATTATTTTTGAAAGCCTCCACTGAAATCTGCACATGGTACTTCTGCATAGGAGAAAGGCACGCGAATTTCATGATGAAAAATGATGCTGCAACCTTGCACTATGGTGCGTTGGCTTGGTCTGCGCTGTTCCTGGATCGGGCTTCACCAAATCATTCCTATTTCAAGAGGTATCGGAAATTAGACAGTCAACTAATTTGGATGCCCTCTTTCTCCCAGTCTGCATTACAGACGTCCTCTTCCCTGGTTCTACCTGGTGTGTCATGGCTGGGCGCTAGAGCCTTCCCAGCTTTGCTACAGGAGAAGCTTGGCATCTCCCCACTCAGTATAGACGTAGACACACTGGAGCATCTCCAGCTCAATGCGTCGAGCACCACACTGCTGGTTATTCATCTGCCCTATTCCTCTGGGTAATGTAATTAAACAACATGTTTCTAGAGTCAAATATTCTGGAAGAATACTTGATGAATCATTGGTTCACAACTCTAAATTTATTTAAAAAAACTTTTTTCCTTTACTAATGTTATTTTGTTATCTTCCAGTGCTTTCTTGTCCTGTAAGGAAGTCCTGCGTAACAACGGTACAGTTTGGTTATTTAACGGTCTTGTAAAAATTCAGTTCTTATCTTCGCTATTAGTATGTATTCAATAAAATTTATGTGAGTCTGTGATGTACCTGACAATGTCTCAATTATTTATTTTCCTCTCCTCCTAGATGAGATCATTGGTAAAGTTCTGACAATCATGAAAACCCAAGGTGTGCCCTACACAGCATTTTACACTGGACTCATGCCTTCACGAGTACGTAACATTGAAACCTTATCAAAACGATGCTTCTAATCTACATCATGTAAACTCAGCAAAAAAAGAATGTCCCATTTTCAGGACACCTGTATTTTTAAGATAATTTGTAAAAAGCCAAATACTTTACAGCTCTTCATTTTTTCCATGCTTGTTTAATAACGAACATATACCTGTGGAATGGTCATTGAGACACCAATAGCTTACAGACATTAAGCAATTAAGGTCACAGTTATAAAAACTGAGGACACTTAAGAAACTCCTCCCCCTCTCCCCCATTTTTATTCCATCCCAGCTCTGCAACTCTGGGGCGCAGATGGCTCAGTGGGTAGGGAGTCAGACTTGTAGTCAGAAGGTTGCCAGTTCGATTCCCGACTGAGCCAAAATGTCGTTGTGTCCTTGGGCTAGACACTTTACCCTAATTGCTCCCAGGTCGTTGCTGTAAATAAGAAATTGTTCTTAGTCAACTTACCTGGTTAAATAATGGTAAAAAAATATAAATAAAAAAATAAACTACTCCTTCGACAGGTACGGAGTGAGGGGTGAGGGGTGCGCATATGGTTCATCCAATGACGTGTCGCAGAGCCGTTGATTCCTTTTGCACTGCTCATCCAACACTCAAGTCTTTAGTCAGAACATGTGCAGGATGATTACATTCTCCCACTATACTTCTGCAATTGAATTTACAGGGCCTAATCTTAGCCCACTTACAGGCAATTTAGCCCACACAGACCCTCTCACTAAAGAGACTTCTACTGACTCTGAAAAACACCAAATGAAATATTACCAGGGTCCCTGCACGTCTGCATAAACATGCCTTAGGCATGCTGCAAGGAGGCATGAGAACTGCAGATGTGGCCAGGGCAATAAATTGCCATGTTCATACTGCGAGATGCCTAAGACAGCACTACAGGGGGACAGGAAGGACAGCTGATCGTCCTCACAGTGGCAGACCATATGTGACGACGCCTGCACAGGATCGATACATCCGAACATCACAACTGCGGGACAGGTACTGGGTGGCAACAACTGCGGTTTTGTCTTTCCAGTAGTGATGATCAGACTCACCTTTATCCTTGAAGGAATGAGCATTGCACCGAGGCCTGTACTCTGGAGTCAATCGATTTAGGGGTGGAGGATACGTCGTGGTCTGAGGCGAGGTGTCACAGCATCATTGGAAGACATCCTCACGTAGTACACTTCCTGTAGTCTCATCCTGACATGACCCTCCAGCATGGCAATGCCACCAGCCATAGTGCTTGATTTCCTGCAAGACAGGAATGTCAGTCTTCTGCCATGGCCCGTAAAGAGCCTGGATCTCAATCCCATTGAGTACGTCTGGGACCTGTTGGATCGAAGGGTGAGGGCTAGGGCCATTTCCCCCAGAAATGTCCAGGAACTTGCAGGTGCTTTGGTGGAGGAGTGGGGTAACATCTTACAGCAAAAACTGGCAAATTGGGTGTAGTCCATGAGGAGGAGATGCAATGCAGTACTTAATGCAGCTGGTGGACACAGCAGATACTGACTGTTACTTTTGATTTTGACCCTCCCTTTGTTCAGGCACACATTATTCAATTTCTGTTAGTCACATGTCTGTGTAACTTGTTTGGTTTATGTCTTAGTTGTTGAACATTTTCATGTTCATACAAATATCATACAAATATTTTTGTTATGTTTGCAAAAAATGACAGTAGTTGAAAGTCAGAGGCCTTTTTTTGTTTTGCTGAGTTTAGAAGCATATTTTTAATATTGCTGTTTCTGTTGTTCCCCCTTCTGGCAGAATTAAAGTACATGTGGTGTACTTTCATTCTGTTTTATACATAATTTCAATAAAGTTGTGCCTGGAGTTTGATTGGTTTCATCTCCTTCATAGGTGATTGCAGAGCCGTCGCTAATTGGCCACACTTCTATGAGGCGTACTTTGCTGCAATCAGTTGTTAATGTGGTCGAACCTCTGATGTTCAATAATACTGAAGGTCCATGCATCATGCTCTGGGCACAGAATATCACTGTCAGCTTCAATGACCAGGAATGGACTGACCTTGGACCTTTAACCTTTGGTCCTGGTGCGCCTGTGAACACTACTGCATCCTCCTGTAGTCAAAATGTCTCAAGGTGAGCCTGATATTCTAGTTTTATGACATGCCACTTCCTTGTTGGATAATTTTAAAAGCAGTGGGGAATCAGAACTCTGTGTTGGATGACTTTAACATTCTCTTTTCCTTCTCAGACTTGTCCTTGACTATGGGACTTTTAAAACAAACAATCCCTTTCGTCTCATGTGAGTATGATACATTTAATGTGTACGTTATTCATACACATAAATAAATCAATGATTGTATGAATTATTTACACAAGTGTAATTCAAATACAAACTGATTTTACACTGTAAACACACTAAGGTAGTAAACCACTAGTTTTGTTTGGCTCAGTTGTTGTTTAAGGTGTCTTGTTATATGAAAACATGGCCCTCACCTACATTTATAAAATACAGCTTCAATATGAGCCAGCGACGGTACCCTGTGTCAGCTCGAAACTGGTTCACCTTGGACACTGTGGAGTTGGAATTCAATTCCTCAAAAGTCACCTTCAATGGCAGCCGTGGAGTCTACGCCCCATCAGAGTATTCTTTCCACTGCCAGAATGTCAACAACTTCCAAAAACCACTTTTGGTGCCCCGTACCGTGAACGACACAAAGTGGAGAATTCTCTTCACTGATTTTCAGGTACAAAGATCCATTGGAATACAAACAAATTGCATTCACAGGGTTAAAAACATCTTTCAACAATATGTGTTTATTTACATGTGTCCTTAATATACCTATGAAGTCTAATTAAGATTTATATTTATTTTTCAAGAGAGCACTATGTACAAATGATGGTTCTGTAAACTGCGTCTGTTTCACCTCTTGCCCATCTAGATCCAAGGCTTTAATATAAACAAGACAACTAATTTTTCCTACGCCAGTGACTGTGCTAGCTTCTTCACGCCAGGAATCTGGATGGGCCTGGTCACCTCGCTGTTGATGCTTCTTATCCTCACCTTTGGCCTGCACATGATCATGCAGTTACGCTCCATGGACCGATTTGACGACCCTAAAGGTCCCTCAATCTCAGTACCTCAGTCAGAGTGATGGAGTCACTACTTAGCCTGGTCCCAGATCTGTTTGCGCCATCTTACTTCATGGACATTGTCTTGTGACAGTGTTTGACCACTGGAGTTGGAACCTAGTGACTGGCAAACAAACCTTATATGCTGTTATTCTAGCAGCAGGATATAAGCCACATTAAAATTTTACAATTGCAAGGCATTCCAACAATGGCCTTTATTTTGAAAAAGAAAATCCTGAGTGTTGTTAGCATATTTTGCTACTAAAAGAACAGCAATGAACATTAGTTTGCCACTATTGGAACCTCATCTAACATCATGTCCATCCACATTGACTTGCTCATGGTTTGTTCAAATGGGTCTGTTGTTAGTCACTTGCTGTACTTATAGGTTTCATGCATGTGTTTCTCTGTGTGTTTGTTTTACAATGCCTGTCAACTGCATTAGCCTGAAGAAAACACACTGCATAATATACTGTAAATATGCCCGTTTGCCTTAATCTGCTCAGATCATGTGTGTGCCAATCAAAGGGGTTCGTTTGTACAAATTACACACATCTGTGACTTTAAAGATTTGGTACCAATTGAGTGACTTGAGTGAATGTGAGAACATTTTTGGGAGTGGTTATTTTATGTACCTTGTGTAATTTAACAATACTAGGATTCTTTTCATTTGATTTTGCAGCATCATATAGGATTCTTATTTCATTTGAAAATATTTGAAGTCTAGCAGTAACCTTCTAGGAATGGTTTCTATGTAAAAATATATATAGATAACATCCAAAATGAGAATCCTATTGGATTATGCCAAATCATGCATGACACGATGTCCTACAGGTTTATTTAAGTACAAATGATACAATGAGTTGTATATTTGAATTGAACATATGTTGTTTTGAATATTTTGAAAATGCTTATTAATATTTGGATCACTATGAGATGCAACAAATGCTTTGTTTCACTTTTAAAATATAGTTTAATTCAATACTGCTGTTTTAATTTGCCTCCTGAAATAAAATAAGTTGTCAAACATGGAACCTCATACCAATATGCAAAAGTTAACACTTTTTGTCTCGGAAGTTTTAATGTCCCGACCACACCTATTCCAATACATTGTTTATTAATTAGCTTTACAAATAGGCCCTATTTCTTACATTATAAATTACAGAAGTAAAATATAATTATTTGGACGTGACGAACATAACAATCATGTCAACCGGACATGTCCAGCCAAATATTTGCCCAATGTACGTAGTTACCATCGTTACAGGGTTAGATCAACAAAGGGTCGAGGCAGAAACATGGCAGTACGGGACCATACTGTCATTGTGCGGGACGCAGGTAAAATTCAAATATTTAGCGTCTACACGTCTCGACTGAGTTTAAGTATTGTCATCAATAATAATACTATATCATTGAATACCTTAGCTCCCCTGCGCAGCGTGGCTTTTGGAAGCTGCCAGGAGCGTGAGACGTTTCCGACTAAGTATGCGCCTAACCGCCTGGGTAACGAGCTGTCTCTTCAGGGTGCCCCTCATCGTGGCCCAGGCTGCTATGACAGTCATATTGTGAGTTACTCAAACCTGTCATGCTTTTAACAACTCTATTGCAATGCCTATTGTTTTTATTATTGTAGGAAACAATGAATAATTAACTACTTAAAACAGTCATAATATGCTCACCAGTAAAACATTAAGTTTAAGCTACATTTTCTAGTTAAAGTTTACACCTGTCCCATCAGATTGGTACCATTCTATATGATGTACAGAAGAGACCTGAAAGCATTAAAGGATACGCGTTTGCTGCAAGGACAGCGTCACGGTTTCTTCCCAGTGTTAAGGTAGACCAATTAAAGCTTTACAAGTACATGGTTGTGATTCATGTTGATTGCCAGTATGTTTTAGAAACCGATTTGATTTGTTGACGTTAGAAATTTTTCATACTACCCTGCATTACAAAGGCAATTTGAAACATGAAGATCTCCACCTAGCATAGCCAGCAAGGAACTGGCGATCCGTCAGAGCTAGGCTCATCTCTGTTTTTTTTCTACGTTTCCAACTCTACTAGAAAGGGTTTCCTTGGCCCTGGGTTTCGATCTCTCGTTATGGCTTGCTTTTTGGGGTTTTATGTTTGGCTTAGTTACAACACTGTGACGGCTGCTGTTGTATAAAGTTATCGAAATACATTGAATTGATAGGCTTGCAGCTTAAGTTCTGAGAGTTTCTTCTGGTCCTCTTCTCTCTAATTTGTTCTTCCAATCCCCAGACTGTCAGTCCTTCCCCTCAGCAGAAGCAGGACAGGTGGCCTCAGGTGTGCCCTTTTAATAGTATCCCATTCAACACCACCACCCAGAGATTCAAGACCAATCCTGTCACAGCAGAGTCTAACCCAGGGTGAATGTGGTAATCTATCCAAACTGTCTATTAGAGTGGAAAAGTACATCATCAATGAATGACATGCTGTATAAATCTTCATTCAGATTGAATACTTACAGCATTTTTATTACACAGCCCTGGGTCATACGATCACGATAGCACTCAGAACAGAAAGGTGGCGTGGCCAATGAAATTTGGTTCCCCCGACTGGGGTAGAGTACCCCAACTCGAGAGCAAAGCCTTGAGGACAAAGGTAGGTTTACTTTAGTCTGGATTCCTATAAAAATACAGATACTAACTACGTAAATCGTTTGGATTAAAGTGTCTGGTAAATTACATCTTTTATATTACAGTAAATTTAACCATATACTGGTATATTCAGCAATTAAATTACTGCCGTTTCTGCATTGTACAGCTGCCTTGTGACAAGGAGTTTGTAAAGCAAAGGTCTAGGATGGCATATCTACAATTGTTCTACTCCTAACTGCCGAAGGTCAACAAATCAAGAAATGTTCTACCTATTATTTATTTATCCCCTGATGGACAGGGAAGAGTGATGTATTTGGCAAAAAGCTAACAAATAAAAGGAGTTTTATGTTACATACAAATGAATAAATGTACTGCTTTTAACTATTGGCAAATTATTTAAATCATAACATGGAAATGAGTTTAAAAACTTTTTTTTTTACACTTTTTACAATTATTACACAATTGAGCAATACAACCACTCCGCACATATGACAAAGATGCATTGCAAAACGCCAGTTTGTCCATATAAATACCGCAGGACATCATAAGGGCCAGTATTTCATATACACGAGGTAAGAGTTCCTCACTCAAGATGATTAATGTGCCCACTTCTTCGAGGCAAAGAGTTATTGACTGACTCATTGTGGCTGACAAGTCCAAATTAGTAGCTACGCATAGTAAACTCTCATCACTTCTTCCTCCTCACTTTGGGTTTCTTCACTGGCCTTAGATACGGGTTGTCAATCATGTTTTCTTCACTGGCCTTCACAGACGGAACCACTCCCCCCGGGGGCATCACAGAGTTCTCCTTGTCAGCGCCAGGATCATCCTGAAATCAAAGGAAATAAAACGTATCGATGTAAAGCAATGCTTAGCAATCATCAGTGTGCATATTTTAAATTAGAATTGATCTCAACAATAGCTTTGTAACAACTTAATTTAATGACCTAAAAATCCCAATATCAGCCAAACGCAGGTGGGTTTTGGCATTGTACTTCCTCCCGCTAAATGTATCATGTCAAATTTCCCATTAGGCCTTTCCTCGTCGGGCCGACACTCAGCATGTGCAGGATGGTAGAAGATGAATCGTAAGCAGGGTACGAACCCTGGCAGTTGTACTGATAGAAAACTACGTAGAGTAAACCATTGCATCACTTGGATGCCCCGCATTGGTCTCTGTGGTGCGCTGTAACAACCAGTGGTTTACGTGGCGCTGTAACAACCAGTGGTCTAAGTGGCGCTGTAACAACCAGTGGTCTACGTGGCGCTGTAACAACCAGTGGTCTACGTGGCGCTGTAACAACCAGTGGTCTACGTGGCGCTGTAACAACCAGTGGTGTCATTTGTCTCACATACTTGTTTTCACAACATGTCCCTTAAAGGGGAACACAGACAAATTATCGAATTTCATTGATGTTCCTAAATCATTTGAATTATTTGATGGTCTAGCTCATCACTCAACTCTCAGTAATGGGTAGAGCAAAGCACAAGTGCAGTGTCAGCTGGAGACAGTCTGTACAGGTGAATGCGTTTGAATACAACAAAAACTAATCTTTCACAGAAAAAAATAAATTCTGAAGCCCAACTGCTTTTGGTACATGAAATATACATTTTTGTATGATAAAATGTCAGTTGGTTTCAAACATACTTTTTCTGAGTTCTATGCTGATCTGAAAGAAAAACCAGATCACGTGCTTCTTACCAGGCCAGTGATATTGAGATGGAAGAAAATGCAGTCTTCTATATTCATTCTTCAATAGTTTCTACACAACATATCATTGGTCTATCAATTATATAGGCCTATTCTTAAATCCTTGCTGATTGAGAATATACTATTGACAGAGCAAAGTGTGAATTTAGAAAAAGACGTCTGCATTTCATTTTGTTGAACGCGACCTCTTAGCCAACTTAAAGCAGGAAGTAGGGTGCAAGTTACCTCGTCAGCAATGAGGTAGGAAAATATGTTTAAACCATGCAACTGACTTTTATTATACAAAATGTTTATTTTATGGACCACAAGCAGTTGGGCTTCATGATTGTGTTTTTCTTTATGAAAGAACATTTGTTTGTGACACAAATGGTTGTTATTTCACTTAGTTGTATTCAAACACATTCATCTGCACAGACCGTGTGTCTCCAGGTGACGTAGCACTCGTGCTAGCTCTACCTGTTCTCCCTGAGTGAAAGAGTTGCCTGACAGGCAATGTGAATTATCCTATGGCGAGGCATTACAAGGAACACCACATTTGGAAAAAGGGAACACATACGTGAGGATGCTGTTTGTGGACTACACCTCAGCATTCAACACTATTGTTCCTGCTAAGCTCATTCCCAAGCTCAGGACCCTGGGTCTTAACTCCTCCCTTTGCAACTGGATCCTGGACTTCCTAACGAGAAGACCCCAGATGGTGAGAATGGGCAACCTCACCTCCTCCACAATGACCCTGAGCACCGGAGCCCCACAGGGCTGCGTACCCAGTCCCCTCTTGTATGCTCTGTTCACTTATGATTGTGTGGCCACACGCAGTTCCAACACCATCATAAAGTTTTCTGATGACACAACCATCCTAGGTCTCATCTCCAACAACGATGAGACTGCTTACAGAGAGGAGGTAAGAGCCTTGGCTACCTGGTGCCAGAGGAACAACCTCTCTCTCAATGTCAGCAAGACAAAAGAGATGATAGTGGACTTTAGGAAGCAGCAGAGGGAGGGTCCTGCCCCCATACACATCAATGGAGCTGAAGTCGAGAGTTTCCTCTGTGTTCATCAGCGACAACCTCACATGGTCCAGACAAACAATCTCGGCAACAAAAACTGCCCAAAAGCGCCTATACTTCCTGAGGAGACTCAAGAAGTTTGGCATGGCTGTCAGGATTTTAATAAACTTCTACAGGTGCACCATTGAGAGCATCCTCTCAGGCTGCATTACAGCCTGGTACGGCAGCTGCTCCGCTGCTGATCGTAAGGCCCTTCAGAGGGTGGTAAAGTCAGCAGAGTGCATCATAGGCTGCTGCCTCCCCTCCGTGCAAGGCATCTACCAGAAGCGATGCCTTAGGAAAACAAAGAACATTCTTAAAGATCACAGCCATCCAGGCCGTGAACTTTTCTCGCACCTGCCGTCTGGTAGATGTTACCGGAGCATCAAGGCAGTGACTACCAGACTTAAAAACAGTTTCTTCCCCCAGGCCATTCGACTGCTCAACATTAAACACTGACACTGATCGCAAATCATCTGTTGAGCACTAACATTCTTTGGTCATTTCATGCTCTCTACATCTAATGTAGCAGAATTCAGTTGCACCTTTAAAAGCAATTTTCCATGCCAAATCTATAATATTTATTACTTCTAGTGTTGTACATTTTCCAGATCATTACTCAGTACATAACGTATTATTATTATTACTACTATTGTCATTATTGTTTTAAAAATTCTTTATATTGTTGAAATCTTTTTTTAAGCCCACTGCATAGATGTGTCGAGCAATGTCAAAAGAATTTCTCTACATAGGATGATGTGATGTTATTCGATGCATATGATAAATAAACAACTTTGAACATAGGAGTGACCCATTTACCGTACAAGCCTGTGGGATTGATCATATACCAATGTCACTAAGGAAAGGGAATAGGCAAAAACAACTAAACCATATACCAATGTCACTAAGGAAAGGGGATAGGCAAAAACAACTTAACCAGAGAGAAGGTTTCTGGATTGACAAGTTGCAGGCTACTAGATATCCAGGCTTAAATGAAGAACTTGATTTGAGTGTTTTCCTGTAAAATTGTATCCTTTACTAAAATGTGTTTTTAGTGATGTATGCATTGTATGTAACCTCCATGTGTAGTCATGTTAATTCTGCTCTATTATTTGTAAAGGACATCTAGTGGTATTTATACAATATTACAACCCTATACCTGCTTTTGCTAAATGGAGGCCTCTGATTGGTAGTGATGGTCAAAACGAGGCATTTGAAACATTTGAGACAATTGAAACATTTGTGTCGAGGCATCGTGAAACGTTTCGAAACCTTGACTCGACAGTGACACCTGCTGGCAACTTTAAATATGGCACACAACAGTAATTCCACCATGGTATGGTTAGACAGACGCTACTGTGGCAGGACTGAACGATTCACGTCCTACATCACAAACTACAGTTTCGAAACGGGTTGATAATTGTAATATGTCAACACTGTGGGTCATTGAATAAAAATTGAACCTTTTGAGACAATGAAAACGTTCCCAACATAATGTCATACATCATCTTAATTTGGAGTGTTTCCAAAACATCAAACTTATGTGACCTTTGCTGATCTGACAAGAGTGGGAATAAAACTGTAGAAAATGTACATTGATATTGTATGGATTGGTGTTATGAACGTAATGATCCTGTAATAGCAAGGCGCAGACGGTTCAGTGGTTAAGAAGCCAGATTTGTGGTCACAAGGTTGCCAGTTCGATTCCCGTTTAACTCAAGTGACGTACGTATATTTTCCACATTATCAGTACTCAGGCGATTCATTTTTGTCTCGCAGGGCAGACAAAAATTCTCA